>APFE030548757.1:0-36063 GCA_000404065.3 Pinus taeda
CACAAAGCCAAGCTTGTGGCAAAAGGTTTTGCACAGAAGGAAGGGGTCGATTATGAGGAGACTTTTGCCCCCACAGCAAAATGGGCTACCATCCAGACACTCTTTGCCCTAGCAACTCAGAACAGTTGGAAAGTCCATCAAATGGATGTTAAAACTACTTTCTCGAATGGATATCTAAAAGAAAATGTTTTTGTGTCCCAACCTAAAGGATTTATTGTGAAAGGACATGAACATAAAGTATGCAAACTTGTGAAATCCTTGTATGTCCTCAAACAAGCACCACGAACCTGGTATCAAAAACTGATTGAGCATCTTCTGAAACTCAAACAAACAGCTGTAATTAATGTAATAAATAATAGAGAAGATAGAGAGTCATCAGGAGATGAAAAAACAATCACTTCCTCTTGTATATAATAATGAAGAACCTGAATGAATAATATGAGTTTTGATTTGAGGTGTTACCTCTTGGTCTGGCAGTTGTTGTTGATTCTCCCATTGATTTTTCCTTTCCATGATATCTAACCTATCCATGATTATTTCTAAACTTTTAGATAAAACATCTACTTTTCCATCTAAAGTTGAAGCTTCTTCTTTAAATACAACTTTCTTTTCATTCCTCATTTGTGCTTTCTTAGCTAACAAGTTGGCCTCTACACTGACATCATTACTCTGCATTTTTTCAAGTGTTTCAGGGTTTCTCTCCCTTAGCTGGTATGACATGTCAACATCAAAACCATCAGGGAACTTAATTAATGCTAGGTTAGGTGGAAGCTTTATGTTGGTTGGGATTGCATTATATATATTATTAAACCTAGTGCAATAGTCCTGAATTGACTCATTGGGAGCTCTCCTAATATTGTCATATTAAGAAAGTATTTGCAATGGGTTCTTCTTTCTTTCCCATCTACTAATCAATGACCTTTGAAATTTTGCTAAGTCTACAATGTGGTTAGCAAGAAAGGCTTTGAACCACTTCTTGACATCACCAGTTAAAGTTTGGGCAAACAATCTCATATACACATCAACTTCATCTATTTCATGCAATTCAAAAAAGTCAGACATCTTGTTTACATGCTACTGGGAGGTGTAATGACAAGTAGCATCAAATAGGAAAATCTTACTTTGGTAATCTGCAGGCATGGCATAAATTTGGGTAGGTAAAACAAGAGGAGCATATCTGTTTGCCATTGTTGTGATTCTGATTTGACTTGGGAGTAAAGTTGTGGTGGTTGAAGAAGGGCTTGAAACTAATGGAGGTGAACTAGATGATGATGAATATGATTGATTAATAAGTGGTTTATGTGATTGGTTTGAGGTAGATATAATTGATGAAGTTGTGGTGAAGGAAGGTGGACTTATAGGGAGTGAAGATTATGAAGAAATTTGAGAGGCAGCAGTAGTAAGGGCAGCTAGCTCTACATATTCCTGAAGATAAGCACTATCTATATTACTAATCAACGTAGAGGTCAAGGCTTCTAATTTGTCAAAAGAATCTAAGACAAATTTATCCAAATATGGATGAATAACCCTTTTTGATTCAATGAGTTGAGTAAACTCAGGGTCTAAAACTGTTTCATGGATATCATTCTCAGATTTCGTTCTAAATAGTGAGAGGTCAAATGACAAATCAAAAGGGACTTCTTCTAAAGTTGAAAACTCCTAAGGGAGTGAATTAGATTTTTCTAGCTGGCTACTAGTTGCTTGACTTTCTTGGTTTTTTGGCTTCCTTATAATTCTGTCTCGGTCATCCACTATAGTTGTAGGGTTTGGATCTGGGTTGGCCCTAGTGTAGTGATTGTTTTTAGGAGCTAGAATTTTTAGTTTTTTTTTTTTTTTTTGAAATTTTTTGAAAACTTACTTCAGGAAATGACCTTAAGGGGCTCAATATTTGATTGAAGGTTTCCTTAAAGTTTTTATGAGACTGAGGATCAAAGTCCCCAGTATGGTTGCCAGAAATGTTATCACTCTGATAATTACTTTGAGGTAATAAGAAGGAAAAACCAAAGGTAACCAAAATCCACTTTTGGACATCAGGACCTAGCCTTCCTGATGATCAGAGAGGGCTCTCTCTTTAAAGTTTAACTTTTTTTTAGTTAGGATGTTTTTAGGCTAGCTATGATTGTTCAATGGGTGTTTGATTTTGTTTGAAATTGGGTGGTGGGATCTCTTAAATAGATGGATAAATTGATGTCTTTTAGACCATTGGGCTATGGAGTCAACTAATAAGGAAATAGAATTGGATTAACTCACTAAAGGGGATGTTCCAAGGGCAAGATAGCATAGTGTATTTCAGATGTTTGAGATAGAGGAGTGAAAGGGTTTCACTTGGGGTGAGAGAGCTATTAAGGGTTCTCAGACTCGGATAATGAATGAGGAATGGAGGGGTAATTAAAGATCAAAGAGCAATTAAGAATCCTTTAACCTAGCTTATAATTTCTTCAATCTAAACCAAAGAGCAATTAAGAATCCTTTAATTTAAATATCAAAAGAAAACATTCAAATGCATAACTATTAAGACAAAGTGTGATTAAACAAGTTCTGAAATATTATTCCAGTTATAACATTTAGATTGAGAAACACATATATGATTATGAATAAATTTGAGAAAAATGACAATAACACATGAAAATACTTGTCTTCAATTCGCTCAACACATGAATCCTTGGAAAAGTCTGATCTTTATTAATCAATCTAGCTTGTTGGCTCAAACTGATACAATAACCTTCTGGGTCTTCTTGATCAGAAAGTTTATAGAAATGTCTAATAGAATCCACCCTACATACTTCGAATTGTGAATTATTTATACAAAAGTTTATTACAAAATATCTCAAACAAATTTGAGATTTAATCTAGGAAAGAATAATATCTTGTTGCAAGAAGATAGAGACAACTATTGAACTGTTCCATGTTGTCCCTTTTATTTTGGTACTATTGGCTATTATGCTTTGATTTTTAGCCCTTTACGTTGCTTTATTTTGATCTTTCATGCTGGAACCTTCATTTACTTTAGGCTTTCATTTGATACACTTTCACTCTGATACTCTTTGACTCCGCTTATTTGTCTTCATCCTTTTACCATGTTGTTTTACTTTTACTGCACATTAACCTTTTTACTGCATATTTCTACAATAATCAGTTAATTTCACCCATGCTTTAGAATCAAGTAATTGGATTTTTAGCATCCTCCTATATATTTCATCTGCCTCGGTGTATTTGGAAAAAGTAGGCTTATTGATAAACAAGTGTTTTACCTCATGTTGGAGGTAAAACAAGTTTTCAAATGTCTGGTAGAGTACTTTTCCTGTTGGTAATGCTTTTATAGATGATGTACTTACCTGATCCTTGGCTACACTCTGATTTTCTTGTTGTAATCCTCCTGTGTCATGAGTTTTTCATTTATCACTAAGGGATTGGTAATCCCTTTTCTCTCAAAATTTGGAAGTTAGCCATAAATCTGTCGATGGTTGTCTACATATTATGACACTTGTCCTCCAAGTTTTGCATCAAGCTCCTCTTGGAGAGGACCTTTTTGACCTCCAAAATTGTCTCTGTATTGTCCTCTATTTCCAATTCCTGAAGTTCATACTTATTCTTGTTGTTAAGGAATTGGATAATTCTGGTAGCCTCTTCTAGCATTTGTCCTAATTCTTCCTTTACTTTCTGGATGACCTCTGTAGCTATCTTTATCAAATCTACTTGTTCAAAAATCACCTGAATAGATGGCCAAATATCATTGACAAAGTCAATGATATTGGCCCATAGTTGTTCCTTAGCCTGCCCACTGGGTTCTTTCAGTGTTAAGTCCTTTTCCAAGGCTTTCAATCTTTCACTTAACCCGGTATCCTTTTGGACTTCTTCTTTGTGCATGATTTTTGCAAGCTTGTAATCAGTTTCCAAGTTTGTCACCTTTTCTTTGAGCTTATTCATCTTTGTTGTCTGTATGGACATTTCTTCCATAACATTAACCAACTTTGTTGCTTCATCACCTAATGTACCTGCTGCTGAAGTAGATTCTGTAGAAATTGGTTGTGTTGTGGCCATTGGAGCTATGGGAGCCAATGAGGCTGCCAATGTGGAAGGAACAACTGTGGTAACTGCTGGGATGACATTCACCGAGCTAGTGCCAATGTTAGTTTGATTTAATTGGATCAGGCTACGCAATTCCTTTTTTTTCTCCCTCAACTAATCATTTAGTTTAAGGACTAAGTCCATCAACTCTTCATGTCTTGTTTGGCTTTCCAATACTTCTTGTGTCTGGGGATGTTGCAGTTGAGGTATATTCAACTGCTTCTTGAGTGGTGCAATGTCATCATTCTTTGTCTTGATTATTTGTTCAGTAGCCTATTGGAAATACTAAGACGGGGGGTGAATCAATATTTCATTTCAATTGTTATTATTACCAGTTTAATTCTTCACAATTTAAATAGAGAAACGTATAAGTATAATTTTATTGAGTAAAATAATAAATATAGTATAAATGTGTTCCAAACTCCAACTTGATTTTGATGAGGCTCCAACCTCTAGGGCTTCGACCCTATCTTGTCAAGGCACCAACCTTGGATTTAGGAGTACCAACTCCAAGGACACCAATCCTTCCAATTCTAAGGCACCAACCCCAAGGGCTCTGGCCCTATCTTTCAAGATGAATCAAGTCAAAATGTTGTCCTTCCGCTCTGTCTTTAACTTCCTTCTTCGCTCGACCTTCGGCTTCTACTGTACCTTCTGCGTCTGCCAGACCTTCGGCTTCTACTGCACCTTCTGCGTCTGCCAAACCTTTGGCTTCTACTACACCTTCTGCTCTGCCAGACCTTCGCTTCCTGCACTTCTCTCAATTGCTTTACTCTTCTGCATCTGAGATTCGACTTCCTATTTCTTCAATTTCAAGAGTTGTGAACTTTCCTTGTTCTCTGTGATAGATGTCTGATATGCCTGAATCATATGAAGCATTTCAACTTGTATATGTATATATGTATGAGTTTTTCCAATGAATCGAAATGACACGTTCAAAGGTGGAGGGGCCGACTTGTGATGTAGCATATTAAAATTATATCAAAGAGGCCCTTTTTTTAATATTCATCCAATAGACTTGATTATTCACGGAAACCATATAAGTGCTGCTATACCCACATGGAGGTCCCACATGCCACATCATCACCTTTAATCCCTTAATCGCAATTTCATGAGAATCAGAATCATTCCTTTAATCCCACAATCACAACTTCATAAAAATCGTAAGTTTTACAAGTGTGCATATGCTCTGTCTTCCGATGGAGCAGATGCGATATTCAATGAAGTGTTTTTAATGAATACATCGGGTCCACAATATTATCACAATCAGTAGTTTGACATTCCTTTGAACTTTGCCATTACTACAGATGTGATATTTAATTATTCCATGCTATAATGGTGCAGTGGGTCCACAATGCTATCACAATCAGTGGTTAGAGGTGACAACCCTTTATGATTTGTGTAACTTCTGATACCTAGACATGATACTACATAAAGGTGTATTTTAATGGAGCTGTTGGGGCTGCAGTAATATCGCAATCGGTGTTTTAACATGACATGCTTTAAGACTTATGGTACATAACTTCTGATGCGGCGGACACGATATAACATAACGATGTATTCTAATAGAGTGGTCAGGTCTGCATATATATTGCAATTAGCGATTTGAATGAGAACATCCCTTTATGGCTTGCGATTATGCAACAAATGCGATAGTGTATGGGGCTGTTACCATAACCTGTTTTGGGTCCGTAGTACATATCGCATCGGGGGTTTTGGGTAGTGTCACATAATAGATCATTGGTAAAGTCGCCGCTATTATATATTGTTGAAAGGGTTCCCATGGTTTATTACTTCCTCCGATATGGCTCCTCCGATGTTTTCTTCTTTGCTTCTCTGATATCATTATTTCTCTTTGTTCTTTCGACAACACTTACCCTTGGGCATATGCAATAACTTGCTTCCTTGATGGCTTCTGATGAAATCTTCCTCTTACTCTTTGGCTTTATGGCTTCTCCTCTTTACTTTTCTCTTCTGATGGCATTCGATATCTTTCCTCCTCGATTCCATTGTTTCTATTATCTTTGTGTTTAATCCTTGGATCCTCCATGAGCAGTATTATGATCAATGGGTAACCACACATGTCACAAGAATTTACCATCACAAACACTACCATATTGACATCAATGATAGCCTAGATTAACAATCTCCCACTTTGTCATTGATGGCAATATTCTTCTTCTCTCCCCCTTTGACATCAATGGAAAAAAGGTGCACAAGAACTCCCCTTGTCGAACTGCTCCCCCTGTCATGCAACATCTTTATGAATCAACTTAATGTGATGCTAGAGAAATAACCCCCATCTTTTGGCAAAGATGTTCAAATGCTTCTCGAGGAAGAGGTTTTGTGAAAATATCAGTTATCTGCTCCTTAGTATTGATATATTCCAAGTTGATGTTTTGTTCAGCTACTTGTTCACGAAGGAATGATACTTGATTGGTATATGTTTGGTCTTTGAGTGCATCACTAGATTTTTCTGAGACTGATAGCACTTATGTTATCACAATAGATGGTGATTGGTTGGTTGGTACCTATGTTGACATCTTTCAGAGCTTCCTTCATCCATAATATCTAAGTACAACAATCTGCAGCAGCTATATACTTGGCTTTAGTTGTAGATAGTGATATGGATGTCTGTTTTTTGCTGAGTCGAGATACTAGACAATCTCCCAGGAAGAATGCATTTCCACTAGTAATTTTTCGATCATCGACACTTCTGGCCCAATCAGCATCAGTGTATGTAGTCACAGTAAGATTTGAGCTCTTAGGGTACCAAAGACCAAAATCAGGAGTTCCTTTCTGGTATCTAAGAATTCTTTTTACATCCAACAAATGGGATTGTTTAGAAGCTGATTGAAATCTTCCCACCATTCCTACTACTTGCATAATGTCAGGTCTCATAGCAGTTAAGTATAGGAGGGCTCCAATTATTGACCTGTAATGAGTTGCATCTACCGGAGGAGAGTCATCATCTTTGCTTAATTTGCAATATGTGGTCATAGGTGTGCTCATGGGTCCATAGTCTTCCATTTCATATCTTTTAAGCATGTCTTTAAGATATTTTGCTTGAGATATGAACATGCCTATCATGGTTTGAGATACATGTAGTCCAAGGAAGTAAGATAACTCTCCTATAATTGAGATTTCAAACTCTTTTGACATATTTTGGGCAAACTCATGGCTCATCTCATCATTATTGCTAGCAAAAATTAGATCATCAACATAGACAAGAGTGACTAGTAACTTATTCTCATCCATCTTTATGTAGAGATTACTTCCTGCCACCCCCTTCTTGAAGCCTTGTTGTTGTAAATAGTGCTCCAATCTGGTGTAACAAGATGTAGGAGCTTGTTTCAACCCATATAATGCATTTTTCAAATTACAAACAAAGTCTCTTCCTTCTGCTAGATTAAACCCTTCTGGTTGCTCCATGTAGACTTCTTCTTTGAGTTCCCCATTCAGAAATGATGATTTTACATCCATTTGATAGATTTTGAATCCTTTTGATTAAGAAAATGCCAAGAACATCCTTATAGCTTCCATACGAGCTACTGGTGCAAAAGTTTCTTCAAAGTCGATTCCTTCAATTTGTGAATAACCTTTACAAACAAACCTTGCCTTATTTCTGATGATTTGTCCATCTTCATTCATTTTGTTTGTGAACACCCACTTGGTTCCAATTATATTTTTATCCTTTGGATGAGGTACCAGCTCCCATGTCTCATTCTTCTCGATGTGAGACATTTCTTCTTCCATGGCTTTTACCCAATGAAGATCCTTACTTGATTGAGTAAATGTTTCTGGTTCTATCATAGATAGGAGAGAAACATCATTTTTCTTTGGTGTACTTCTCATCCTTCTTCGGGTTTGCATCCCTTCATCTATATTTCCAATAATCTTATCTTCTGGGTGATTTTTTTGGAGAAACTTCACCTTTGAAGGGGTTTGAAATGGTTCTTTTTCCTTGTGTTTTTCTTGATCTTTTTCCTCTTTTTCAGGTTCTTCTTCATTTTCTTCAATGAGAGGGTCAACTTCATGATCTTAAATTTCTATTTCTGGAAGGTCTTCATCAATATTCACATCAATTCTTTCTACTATTTTCCATAGTCGATTATTGTAGCACTTGTAGGCTTTGCTCCTTGTAGAATATCCAAGGAATATTCCTTCATCAACCCGAGAATCAAATTTTCCTCGTGAGTCATCATTGATTTTTGTGAAGCACTTGCTTCCAAAAATCTTGAAGTATTTTACTGAAGCAGGTCTTCCTTTCCATAATTCATGAGGAGTCTTCTCATTATTTGGTCTTAGTTGAGTTTGATTCAAGGTATAAACAGCCGTCCTGACTGCTTCTCTCCATAATTTTGGCTGCAAGTCAGCTGCTATTAACATTGTTCTTGCCATTTCTTGAATAGTTTGGTTTCTTCTTTCAACTACCCTATTTTGCTTGGGTGTTTTGGCAGTAGAGAGTTCTCTTTCGATTCCATGTACTTTACAGAACTCATCAAATTATTTTGATGTGAATTCTCCCCCTCTATCCATTCTAAGACATTTAATCTTAGAATCCTTTTCATTGTCTACAAGAGCTTTAAGATTCTTAAAACATTCAAATGCTTCATATCTGAATTTTATGAAATATACCCACATCATTATAGTATAGTCATCAACAAATAAAGCAAAGCACCTTTCTCCTTGGAGTGTCGGAGTTCTAGTTGTTCCACATAAATCAACATGGATGATCTCCAAAGGTTTTGATGTAGAAAACTCCTTGGCCTTGTGGCTAGTTCTAGTTTGTTTTCCATGTTGACATGGACCACATACTCCTTGATTTGGCTTGAATAACTTTGGGATGTCTTGTACTACATTAATCTTCCTGATATTGATCAAGATATCAAAACTTGTATGTTCAAGTCGCTTGTGTCACAGCCAACTTTCATCTATTTGACTTAAATAACATTTATCTTCTTGAATTTTGTTCAGAATGTAGACGTTATCTGATGTTTTAACTCCTTTCGCCACAAGTTCCCTTGAGGAAGTTCCTTATTTCACAATATTTAGTGCTAAAGAGAACATTATGTCTTTGATCACATATTTGGCTAAACTCAAGAGATTGTGTTTGATCCCATCTACTAGCAAAGCATTTTGAGCCTTTCCTTTTCCATTAATAAGTGTAGCAGTTCCTTTTCCAGCAATTTTGGTAGATCCACTTCCAAAGGATACATTTCCTTCCTTTTTGTTCAATGAGACAAACTTCCTTTTTTCACCTTTCATATGTATGGAGCACCCACTATCCACAAATCAATGATTTTCATCACTGTGAGCACATAGAGCTAGGCCAAATTTATCCATGTTGGGATTCTCATTTATTGCTTCTCTTCTTTTGAGGGGGCAATTTTGTTCATTATGTCCATTATCATTACATAATGAGCAAATTGGATCAAATATGGCCAAGGGATCAAAAGAGTTGTAGGTCTTGATTTGTCCTTGCCCTTTGAGACCATATGGCTTGTTTGTTTGCTCCTTCAATTTTGGTGTTTCATTCTTACGAGCCATGCCATGTTTAGCTTGATGACCAAAATTTTTACAATAAAAACAATGCCCAAAAGAGATAGTTTTGTACCTATTGTAATAGCCATGATTTGAATCAACATTCTTCCTTGGAGTTACTCTCTCTTCATTCTTTGGATTTGAGATGGGCCTTTAATGAAATAATATTTCTTCTTTTGGGTTGCTGGAAAGTATGTTGGCATAGATTTTGCCATTATTCTTAGTACTTGATGATTCTCCTTTAAAACCTATCCCAGATTTTTCATGTTGAGGTTTTTGATCATTTAGGATAATGTCAAGTACTTGAGAGCTTTCCCAACCCTTTTTGACGTGCTCCAATTCCTTCCTCGGAGATAATATTTCGGCTTCACGTTCTTCACAAATTTCTTCTTTTTGTTTTAGCTTATTTTTCAAGAGGTATTCCCTTCTTTTTGCTTCCTCCTTTTCTACCTTGAGAGAAATGATTTTATTTCATAATTTCTCATTTTCTTCAATGGCACTAATTAACAATTCTTGTACATTTTCTACTAGACCTGAATCATCATCATTTGTGAATGCCATGAATAATACTTCTTGGCTTCCAACATAGTCATTTTCTTCATCATATTCATCATTACCTCCTTTGTGATGAGGGAAATGATTAGTTGATTTCTTTTTTATGACTACAAATTCATCTTCATCAGACTCATCTTGCTTAGAGAAGAAATTCTTCTTATTGAACCCTCTTTTTTTTTATACCATCCTTTTAGAATTTTCCTCATCATAACTATCATGCTTAAGAGGAAATTTTGCAGCATAATGACCTATTCTTCCACATTTGAAACAAATAAGAGGGTACTTATCTCTTAGCTTAGATCCTTTCTTTAGTCTTTTTACAAATTGCGCCAATTCAGATTCAACATCGAAGTCATCACTATTGGTATTCCATTCTTTCCCTTTTTGATTTTGAGGCCTTGAATGTTGCATCTTTGGAACTTGGTCTTCCTTTTCTCATCTCATAGGCAATGACGATTCCATGAAGTTCATCCATCTTGAGAGTATCTAGGTCCTTCATTTCTTCTATAGCACTTACTTTGGAGTCAAATTTTTCTGGGAGAGATCTTAAGACCTTTTGAACAATAGTTCTTTCTTCAATGTTTTCTCCCAATCCTTTAAGAGAGTTGACCACTTCAGCTACTCGGAGAAAGTATGATGCAATATATTCTTCATCATCCATTTTCAGACTTTCAAATTGTCTTCTATGAGTTTGAAGCTTTGTCGTCTTAACTTTGGAGTCCCCATCGTATAAGCTAACTAGCTTATCCCATACTTCTTTGGCTGAGTCACAATTCATGACTTTTGTAAATTCAGAATCAATGATTCCACTAGTCATGGAATTTAAGGCTTTTGCATTTGCAATGTAAGCTTTCCTTTCATACATACATATATATATATATATATATATATATATATATATATATATATATATAATAAATATATATATATATATATATATATATATATATATGAGTTTTTCCAATGAATCGAAATGACACGTTCAAAGGTGGAGGGGTCGACCTGTGATGTCGCATATTAAAATTATATCAGAGAGGCCCTTTTTTTTAATATTCATCCAGTAGACTTGATTATTCGCGGAAACCATATAAGAGCTACTATACCCACATGGAGGTCCCACATGCCACGTCATCACCTTACACCCTTCATTCACAATTTCATGAGAATCAGAGTCATTCTTTTAATCCCACAATCACAACTTCATAAAAATCCGAGGTTTTACAAGTGTGCACGTGATCTGTCTTTCGATGGAGCAGATGTGATATTCAATGAACTGTTTTTAATGAATCCATCGGGTCCACAATATTATTGCAATTGGCAGTTTGACATTCCTTTAAATTTGTGATTACTGTGCATGCAATATTTAATTAATCCATGCTATAATGGTGCAACGGGTCTGCAATGCTATCGCAATCAGTGGTTCGGGCTGACAACCCTTTATGATTTGTGTAACTTTCGATACCCGAACGTGACACTACATAAAGGTGTATTTTAATGGAGCTATCGTGTCCGTAGTAATATCGCAATTAGTGTTTTAAAATGACATCCTTTAAGACTTACGGTACATAACTTCTGACGCAGAGGACACGATATAACATAATGGTGTATTCTAATAGAGCGGTCGGGTCTGCATATATATCGCAATCGACTATTTGAACAGAACATCCCTTAATGGCTTGCGATTATGTGACAAATGTGATATTGTATGGGGTTGTTACCATAACCTATTTCGTGTCCGTAGTACATATCGCATCAGGGGTTTTGGGTAGTGGCACATAATAGACCGCTAGTAAAGTCACCGATATTATATATTGTCGAAAGGGTTCCCATGGTTTATTACTTCCTCCAATATGGCTCCTCTGACGTTTTCTTCTTTGATCCTCTGATATCATTGTTTCTCTTTGTTCTATCGATGACACTTACCCTTGGGCATATGCGATAACCTGCTTCCTTGATGGCTTCTGATGAACTCTTCCTCTTACTCTTTGGTTTCATGGCTTCTCCTCTTTACTCTTTCTCCTCTTCTAATGGCATCTGATATCTTTCCTCCTCGGTTCCACTGTTTCTATTATGTTTGTATTCAATCCTTGGATCCTCCATGAGCAATATTACGATCAATGGGCATCAATGGGCAACCACACATGTCATAATAATTTGCCATCACAAACATTGCCATATTGACGTCAATGACAACCTAGATTAACATAGCCTTGATATTTTTGGGGTCATGTCCCAATTCAATCACCAAGTCTTCCAAAGACTTGATTCTGGTGTCTTTTGCCTGTGAGGAGGCCTTTTCCAACTGATACTGAGCTGAGATTTTATTCAATGAATTTTGCAATTGATGGGCAGCTATGGATTTTTCTGTAAGGGTGGAGTTGTTGGACACCTAATCCTCATTGGGTTAGTGTGGAAGCCGAATGGACAAAAGGAGTCCAAGAGACCTTGGGATGTGAAACCCAACGGTCACAACATGTACTATAAATGTAAATCATTTGTTAATAAAAATTGTACTGTCATGTTTTATCTTTCCTATTTTTTGGTTGCCCATGTGTGTTTAACATGGTATCAAAGCAGGCGATTGCTGGTCCTGCTCCAATTTGAGCCACTTGTTTTATGGTCTCTATATATATGTCATTTGTGCAGACCTGCCAGTTCTTCCCATTACCTATAATGCTTCATTAATTCATTGTCTGCCAGAAATCTTCTCCCTCTCCTACATGACCTCTGGCACTGTATACGCTGCACCTGGCTTTGGCTATTTTAAGACTCTCTTCTGCGTTACCTGCACCCTCTGTCTGCCATATTCCATTTATAAGACCTGCGCCTAACATTCACCTGACATGGGAACGTTTGTGCCTGACATTCACCTGACAGAGGAACGTTTGTGTTGTTCATCCGAATAAGTTGATTGCTCTCTGGCTGTCCTGACATAAAATCCATAAACGTTTCATAAAAGCGTTGGTCCGACCTGCCGGATACGCTGTCCATACTGCCTTATCTAATGACTGTTGTGCCTCCACGCAGGACTGTCCATACTATGATTGTGATTCAAATCATCTCTAATTTTTGAACCCTGCATGCCCTCCATTGCCGACAAAATACTCTCATTCCACCGCACAAAGGTTTCACTGGAGGCTTCGCCATATCCAAGAGAAGGTTGAACTTCCAGACCTGTGCTGCGATTCTGTTTCAAACTGCACATGAGATCTTGCATTCAAACCGTCGCCCTCCTAACATGGAGATGAGTTGCACTATTTTGTGCACAAGCACATTGTTCGAGCATGTGCTTTTTCTGAGAGCGCAAGCCTTTTGCTTCTAATTCAAATGCCAGAAGTGTGAGGGAGTACTGCATGAAAGACCACTACACGCCCGGTATTGGAACGTTGTTGCTACTCTGCTTCGAGTTTGTTCTTGGTTTCAAAGCTCGTCTCCAGCGACCTCACCTGTTGGACGCTCATCATTCGAGGCCTCAAACTCACTCTTGTTACTTTGCATTCTCCATGCTACTCCTTGACAAGATCAACCAGTCTCTAGGTGTAATGTCGCAGGGACAGATGCCGTAAATAGAAGCGCAGTTGAATTTGAGTAATCTGAAGTCCGGAGTCATAAACAGAGTCGACTTTCCAATTTGCAGGTAGCAAATTGCATCCATCCTACCTCACTCAGTGACATATATGACACCTGGTTGTAGAGGTGATAAAAAAACACTCTGTGCCGCAACCCACCACACAAATTGAGGTCCAATTTCTTGCAAAGCTTCCTGCCATCCAGCAGCCCAAGCCTGAGGTCCTTCGACTGCAAAGGAAAATGGGGTCCATGCAAATACAGTGCAATTTGGGTGCCGCTATTGCTATTCATGGCACCTTCTTGTATTCCCAGGCAAAGCAATAAGTTACACAAATGGGATATTTATTTCTCAAGTTTGATGCCCTTGGATAGGACGTGACAATCTAGAAGTTTTTTGTTTTGTTTGAACTGTAGGATATTCCCTGTTTTGAGTCTAATAGAAACTGGGGATTCTTTGCTAAGTTGTTCATTTATAGCCAACTTTGTTGGTTGTATAAGAGATTGAGTGAAGGAGCTAATAAGTGGAAGCTGCACGATCGAAATAGTTTGCATTGATTGGATTCAGCAATTTTGATTTTTTTGAGATCAGGAGTGGTTTTTTCTTCGCTTCTTGGATTATGACTAATGTAAAATAGTTAGATTGCAAATACCAATATTTAGATTATGAAATAATAAAAGTCAATACTGAACTAGAGAACTGAAATTTTCTAGAGAGAGGCGGAATTGAGAAAATTGCTTCACCACTTAATTGTGTGGATGATGAGACAACTTGTATAGGCCAGAATTACGCTGAAACTGAGAAGTTTTGTAGCTACAGTTTGTGCAAGGATGTGTTTGGACCAAGACTAGAGACCAAATCGAGTGGAATATCAGCCCATCTTGCTCACTGATTGAACATGGAAGCTATTGGTGCAATTTATATATGACTGGTACAAGTTTCAGAGTTAATAACACTGTTGGACATGGCCAATTAAATGCTATTATGTATGGTTGTTTTCCCTGAAAGGAACTAATATGTTGGAGACATCTTTGTTGAAACTACATTACCAGTGAACTATTAACAAAGGTACTATTGAAATTAAAACACCCGTGGAGCTTATTAAGAAAGGAGACAAGGTTGGTTCTTCCGAGGCAGTTTTGCTGGAAAAGCTTGGCATTCGGCCATTTTCCTATGCATTGATTGTGCAGTCTGTATAAAACAATGGATAGGTATTTGATCATGATGTTCTTGATCTCATAAAGGACAATTTTATAGAGAAATTTACTGTTGATATTTCTACTATGACAGCTCTTTCTAGTATTTGAAGGATCCAAGAAAGTTTGCAGTTGTCGCTGCCCCACTTGTGGCACTGTATTTAAAACTCATTATTGTTTCTGTCTACATATATATACATTGATTCCTTGATTCATTTTCTGCACATTTATAAAGGATATTGTTGTGTACTGTGAGTGGGTATTACTTTTCTGCATTGAGTAGTAGTTGTGATCAGTTTTTTAAGGTGTAAAATCTAACATTGAAGAAAAAATGGCCAGAATCAGTGAAGTATTAGAGCTCCTTAAAACTCTCATATTGTCTACTAATCATGATACATTAAAAGTCAGCAAAGTTTCTCTCACAAACATTCAGGTCTATCTAAAAAATGCACAAGAAAAAAAAGATTTTTTGCAGCTCGAATCTCAGCTACAACAAGAAGAATTAAAACGGAGGAGTCATTCTGAACCTGTTTATGTTCAGAACAATGAAGCAGACTCCCATAAACAACAAGACAATATTGTTGAAGTTCATTCAGATCCAGTGCCCAATAAAGCAGTAGTTGTACATGTAGATGCAGAAACACAGTCTGCACTTCCCAAGTCCATCAGTAGACCTTGGGAACAACTTTTCCACAACAAGCACAGAACTGGTCTTGGATATGACAAGGACTTGTGCTTTCATGTTCCAGACTACTCAAAGCCCATTCAGTTTCAGAGTGATGGATTCATTCATGACGGTTCACTATCAGCTGTTCCAGATTCTACCCTCTTCCACAGCAACAACAACAGATTGTGAAATGCCAACACTGTAACCGATTTGGCCATTTGAAAGATCATTGTTTTGATCTTCATCCATGTAAGCACTGTCATAAAAATAGCCATTCTTCACACAGATGCTTCAGAAACAAACGTCCTGCAAGAACAAAGATTCATCTTGGATGGATCGCTTCCAGTCACATGTCAGAACTTGTTCCAGAGCATTGAACAGTCTTGCAATTGAGTTTTCTCCATCATCTCACCTTGTATCTGACAGGGGGGAAATGATGGTCATCTACAAGCTTCAAAGTCACATCAAGCGAGCCTGAGCCACAACCTGCCACACCAGTTTCAGAGTTGTAGCCAGAGACAAAGATGCCCGTGAAATGCCTTTAGTTGGTATCTGGTACCTTCCTCTAGCCGAAGACTTCAGCGTCTTGCCAATTTTGGATGTATTCCCAGGACAAAATTGGGGACATTTCCTTTCAAGACACCGCGGAAGGTTCCAGGATTTCTTTAAATTCCGAGTGGTCATCCTTAAACCATCACAGGTTGAGACTTCCCTTTTCAGGTTGAAGTTCTCCTTTTATGCGAGGTGAGACTCCCTTTATTGGTTGAAGGTTTCCTCTTTCAAACATTAGGAGCACTTCCTTTAGCAAAGATCCAGCCTTGCCATTTTGGAAGGTTCCGGATTGCACTAAGCATTCAGTGTTGGTGGTCATCCTTAACCCCCGCCCTTTATACACATTTCAGAGAGCACATTAACCTAGTGCTACCATCCATTTTTGCAACATTTTGTATTACAGCTCTCTCTTTGACTCATACATAACCCTTCAGATGAAGGGGAATGTTGGAACCTAATTCTCTTGGGTAGTGGGAAGCCGAATGGACAAAAGGAGTCCAATAGAACGTTAACCCAACGGTCACAACATGTACTATAAATGTAAATCATTTGTTAATAAAAATTGTACTGTCATGTTTTATCTTTCCTATTTTTTGGTTGCCCATGTGTATTTAACAGGAGTAAATCATTTCTCCATCCTGTTTGTGAAATTCAATCTGGTCAATGGGATGAATATCCCTTGCCAATACCTCAAAATCAATCTTCTTGAAATCTGCTGATGTTCTTGGTTGTTGTACAGTTGGCTTTATGAAGGTCATTTTCATCTTTCCTTCCTTGATGTAAAAAGCTAACATCAACCTAGTTTGATTGGTGGGTGTAAGTTTTAGATACTGTGCATAGGATTGTACCTTCAATTTCTCATTTCTCATTTTGATTTCTTTAAACCTATTCTTAATATCCCTATCCCTATCAGAAGGCTTATTAAATGAAGAGACTTTTACACTGAGCTACCTTTGTAAAATGTGAGTCTGTGATGTAGATGGCTCTTGTGTTTCTCCAGATGGAGTTGTGCCCTTGCTCATGTCTAACTTAGTATTAGTTATTTCTACTGAGCCTTTTGTGTCTTCATGTTCTTAAACAGGATTGAGCCTTGGCCTTTTGCTCTGGTTGGCTTCATATTGTACAATGGATGTGTCCATACCTGAACTGGAGGCTCCCTTTCTATTCCTTTTGGGATTCTTTTCCTCATTCTGAGGAGTCTGCAAAATAGTAGGGGTACTCATGGTTCCCTCTTGCTCTGGTACCTGCAGGAATGAGCTTTCATCAAGCTGTCTCTCTAAATCAAACAAGGTATTTTCAACATCTACCTTTGTACTATCCCTGTCTATGAGAGTGTTTTCCAACCACTCAGATTAGTTGGCATATTTCTCTATTTCTGGTATGGGATGATGAATGTAAGGTCCTAATTTGACCCTTTGTCTTAGTTTGGTCATAAACCCTTGAGGGTCATACCTCCATATGAAACTGTTCTAAAACTTCATTTGTTGCAGAATTTGATCTACTTCCTCTCCTGCCTCTCTAGAATTGCAAATGAAAGGGCCTAACTGATTTTTGACTTTGAACTGAGTTCTTTTCTTGGCTGAGACAAAGTTGACATTATCAGAGTTCATTATCTACCTATAATACTCTAGAGAAAATAACCTCATGGGGAGGTATTTGGGCAGCTTGTATGGGGCAAGCTGGCAACCATAAATTCTTATTTCAGTGTGATTTTGGTAAAGGTAGCAATCTACCACCTTACTTTGCTTGGATTATTGGAGCACTCTTTTGATTTCTTGACTTATTCTGGGTGGACGGCTTCCTATCAACATGGTCATGACTAGATGAACAAAAGAGTCAATGAAGTCTGTGTAGGGGTATAGTGATGAATACCTGTGGAATAATGGTGTGCAAACTACGATAGACTTGGGCTGGCCTCTAGTATCCAGCTTCTAGATGGAGAAGGGAAATCTATCTGACTAATATTACAAAAACATGTGATAAAGTACAGATGAGTACTAGAATACTCTTTCATTGTGCATTCTGGTAAATTGTTCATGCATCCTTTCAGCTATGAACTGAGCATAATTGTACAAAGTTGCAGGAGGTTTTCTTGGGGTGAAAATGGACATGAAGGCCAAGATGAGCTCATCAACAAATTCATCTGTGGTATAGCCTAGAATACATGATATCACAGTTATAATTTGTTTACCCCTTTCAGAGAAAATTGCAGAAAAATATGGAGGGGCATCTTTAGGAATGTGCTGCTCTTCTACAATAAAAGTTTGGAATATTTGGGCCAGTCTAGATGGACTCAATTTGGTGTACTGGTCTAACAAATCCCCAATAGAGAGTGGGGTCAGGTTTGGACCTGGTTGGACTTGCAACATCTCATTGATTGACTCATTTGTAATTGTGAACAATACTTTTTGGTCTAGGGACATTATAGCTCTCTCGCTGGGAATGTAACAAGCATGGCACATATGGGCAATCTCAGGAAAGATATGTACTTGTGGAAACCGGTATTTGGGAAAATTGGAGTCCCAAAGGCTAATGTCATTAGTATGGTTTAGATATGTGTCCTTACTCAAATAATGAATTTTGAGCAAGACTACATAGGCACTTGTGTCTTTGATTGAAAATCCATGTCCGCCAGGGGAAGGTGGTCAAGGTCTAAATGGGGAGTTGTGACAAGTATGACATCCATGGTGATGGGGCAGCCATAATTCAGCTCTTATGGGTTTGAATTTGGCAATACAGGTCTATTCAGAGGTTTTGAAGGAAACTTGGAAGCTTTCAGAAGGGTTTGGGTATGCTCTTTAAATTTAAAGTAATTTCAATTAAGTTTACTTAATTAAAACACTTTAAAGACTGAAAGTTTTCAAATTTGAAAGGGTGTTTGGTAACTTGTCTTTAAGTACCTGGAATTGGGGTGAATTAACTTCAAATTCGATGTTCTCGGTAACTGCAGAAGTTTGAATGGATCTGGTACGGATTGAGAGGTTGACTGGGGTCTCTGCAACTTCTTCAGGAGTGAAATTGAGTTCAATCGACAATTTGAGCATTTGCAGGTGTAGGTGTTGCAATGGTTTGTAGAGGTTTACAAAGAAATTGAGCGAAAAAGGTGAAATAGGGCTTCTCGGCCTTTTTATTGAACAACGTTCACTTTTTGGCGGGTAAATTACAAATGAACAGTGGGTGGATTTTCGGGTTGGGCGGGGAGGTGATTCCCCAAGCCGTCGCAGTGCTTTTATGGAGGAGGCGGTAATTTGGAGGGGTCACCTGATCTATGTTAGTGCTTGAAACGTAGCAGATGGGGGATCGGGCAAAACCACTTTATCGGGAAGTTAAAGGTCGGACATCGGTTGAACTCGATATGGCTGTGGACCATTGGATTTGGGCGCTAACGATTGGATGATAATCAGGTGACAAATGTGCATGGATGAAATGGAAAAAGGTTTTGGGGGGCCCGGGGCTTTAATCCTTGGTGGTTTGGAATTATTTAGGAGTTAATCATGGGATTAATTGATCGAGCGGGGTTTACTGACGGTATTATCTTAACTTTACCGAGAAGTGATGAGTTAAGAGGGTTTTGTCGGGGATATGGGGTAAAGTATAGTTTATAGCTAAACTAAGGGTTGGAGTATTACATAAGGGATTTATTTATACATGGAAAAAGGTATATAGGGAGCTATTTTATTATGTTAAAAATTAATATGAAATGAAATGAGCGGAGTGAAGATACCACTAAGCATAATGTAACATTTGTGCATTTTATTCACATACACTTTATACTTAGGATAAAATCTTTTTGTGGGTATTTTGAATAAAATGGAATTTTAACTTGGGGTTGTTTACTTTTCATAGGCAAATGGAGTTTAACCTTAGGAAAATGGGTTTTATTAGGGTAATGAAGTGAATTTTAACACTTGATGTCCATAAGTCATTAAGCCGAGGGTCCGGTCCCACCAAAATTCAAAGAAATGCTCTGAGCCTTTATGACTTGAAGGATTTTTAGTACTAGAACTTACTTATGGATGGGGAAAGTAGTAAGTAAAGGGATGAAATGAATGAAGGGGATTTAATTAAATCAAGTTGTAAACCATTATTTTTACTTTTCTTAACTACTCATGCGCTTTGAAATCTATGATTAAGCATGATAAATGTGCCTTTATCCAATCAACTTTATACTTCAACAACCTTTGTTCTACTTACCCATTACTTCCCTAACATTTTTTCTCCATTTTATTTGGGTGCATTTAAGTTAGCAGACTTTTATTATTCATTTATTTTGACAAGTAAACTATCTAATTTTAACCTTATATCATCCAAGGGCTCAGATTAAATTGATGAGCTCCTTTTATTTTCTCTACCTATCTAATGATCTGCCAAGATTAAGCTGTTTGGTCAGATTTTATTTTCTAGCTATAAACATAAAAGTCAAAGCATGAAATAGTCAAGATTAAGCAGTTTGACTACCATGGGTTGTGGCATGTATGAAAAGTAGCATACAACCATTATTTAAGATAGTAAAGTAGTAAAATAGTAATGGCATTTAGACTTGCACACTTTCATAATCTGTTTTTTTTTTTGGGTTCATATTTTTTCATTTTTTGATCTTTTCTTATTCCTTTTGTCCTTTGATATTTCTTTTAGGACATACCCTCTTTACATTTTTAAAATTTTTAATATGGAAAAAATTTGCAGAAAGCAAAGGCATGTACAATATTACAAGGCTTAACTTTAGCCAATTCAAAATTATGAATCCTATCACTATAGGACTCTAACAGATAACATACAAGAAACTTGATGATATGGAGTTTTGAGAGGATTTGAAAACAAACTCAATATCATCCAACTCTCTCTTCTACTCTAGAATATGATTCCTTTCCCATCTTTTGACATGATTTTTAAGTTCCATCATTTTAAAAATCCAAGAGTCCATAGTAGACAATGAGGAATCAACCTAAAATTTCTTCCAACATGAATGCATTAGTTAAATGAAGGATTCCTCTTTGAGCCAAGAATGGTTGAACTTGGAAGGAAAGGCATTGAAATCCATCTGGAGGAAAGTAGGGAAGTGGTTAGAGATGTCCTCCATGTAAATCCATGAGCAATATCTACTCATTCTAGCAGCCGAAGGAATCAAAAATCAAACAATGGTCCAGGTGTTTAGTAATCCATGAACCCTTGACCTCCCATTCCTCCAGGTAGTAACGAGAGGGATAAGACATACATAAATGAAATTTGAGTTTAGAACAAGCTAAGAGATGATAGGGGCAGATAGGTCAAACCTAACATTTATGCCCCAAACCTCATTGGTTGAGGTTGTGAAATTTAAATCCCTAGCAAGAATAAGAGAAGGTTCTCGAAGCAAGCCCCTGTGGTGAAGATGGCTCCAAAAAACTTCCCTGTCCTTGTAAGGCCCGTAGTAGTCCACAAGAATGACAAGGAAATCAGATCCTCTACGGTATCCTTCTAGGATGATACCAACCATTGAGAAATATCGTCTGAGAGATGCATCACGAGGGTTGCATATGACTAAAAGAACCCCGGAGCGACCCACGACGTCAACAATGCAAATATACCATTCATGACAAATTTTAAGTAGTTCCTAATGGGTTTTATAACCTCGGACCATGGTTTCCTGAAAAGGGACGAGGCAATCCAATCAATCTATAGAGGGCACATCTTTTATGAGGGACTCCTACTCCCTAGATATTAAGGACATTAAGATCATGTGGAACCCTTATAGGAGGGAATCTTTGTGCTAAGCACTTGGGGGGAATAAAAACATTCAATATGTCCTTGAAGATTCTACCCTAGATGGTTCCATTGCAAGCAAGCTCTTTTCTATTTTTTTTTTCTTTCTAATGGTAAAATTTTTGAAAGAAAAATTGGATCACCCTCGAGAGGGGCGCTAGGGTGAGGGGAGGGAAAGGTAGGCATAGAAGAAAGGTTGAGAGACGAATGATATGAAGTGTCCAAGGAATGAGAGTCCAATACAAAAGTACCCATGCCTTATGATCTGAACCTTGAGATGAGCAAGACATAGGAAGACAATGGGTCATCTGGTTAGAGCACCTTCTAGCGGAAGGATCGAGAATTTTAAGAAAACCAAATGAAAACAGTACAGAATGAGGGGACCCAGAGGAACGAAGAAGAAGGTTTATACAAGAAGATGAGCCTGTTGGCAAAGGGTATGTAGGAAGGGTGGAAGAGCCAATTAAGGGAGGGAAATTAACATGATAAGAGTAAAAAAGGTCAAGATCCTTAGGAGCAAAGGAGACATCTTTAGAAGGTGAAAAATATTTAACAACTAAGTTATCCAACAAGAGAATATCATCAAAATAAAGGGACTGGATGAGCTTAAATGAGATGGCATCTGATAATGTCTGAGAAATCCTAGAAGAAGGGGGTGGAAGAGACACTCCATTTGCTACATCCCGAGAGGATTCTCTCGAGCGCTCCAAAACATCTTTGACCCAAGCACCTCCAGAAAAAGCGAGGCAACCCTTTGTAGCTAAACCCATGAGGTTGTGAGGAGTGACAACTAGAACCAATGCCCCAACAGAAGAAATGTCAGTTTTTGAAGCCTTGTTACATAATATATTTGAGAAATTTTCATTAAATGTAGCCCAAAAATTATTCACATAAAGGACCATCAATCTAGAAGGTGTCCATCTCTTGGAAACATTCCTCTCTCCACTAGGAACCCCTATCTAGGAACCACCACAGGGCAATGATGTAGTGCCCCTAAAAGAAATTGGAGCCTTGTCACCAAAGCTAGGGTTTGAAAGCCCATGCCCACCATCATAATCACAAGCCACTTTGAGATGACCCAACTATTGACATTTAGCGCACCTAAAGGGAATTTCCCAGAAATCCAGCGTTTGACTGAAGGTTGCATCCCCTAGGGCAATCTCTAGTTCAATTAGAAGACCTAGGGAAACATCGATCTCGACCAAAACCCACAAAATCCTTTTATCACATGCCAAGAAAGGCATATCATCAAAGAAAATTAACTTGCCTTGCCAATATTGTTTGCTACCTTCATTACGATCTGATGAGTCTAGAGTTCCATAGGGAAGTCGACCAACTTGAACCAAAGATATTAAGGTTTGGTTTTCCAAGAGTGAATTAAACCCAACATGCCACCACTGCAATGAAAGATAGCCCCTACGAATGACCCAAGCTCTCTGAAAAATCGTGAGAAGATCCCCTCATCTAAGAAGTCCATATGGAACTAGTTATTCATGAGTAAGCTAATGTGCAAAGAGTATCCGAGCAAGGGTTTCCAATGAATAGACACCCAGGTTTGAACTTGTGTTTTGCCAAGAGCGATGTAAAAAAATTTACCCATTAGAGCACGAGACAACATGCTTGAAACCTTGCTCATGTAAATATCCCAACCCAGGGTAAGTGACGTCTTCTCATCACGAATGCATAGAGATTTGGGTGCTTAGTAAGGTCTGTCTAAGTAACCTAACGGTGAGAAATGGGAAAATGGAGAGCCTCGTAACCACTGCCACCTTGACCACCAGATGTCAAACCTTGACTATAGTGAGCCCCACCCGAAGGAGTATTCGATACACGTGGCTCCACAAGCGAGAAAAATGACAATAGTAAAAGACAAGAAAACCTAGATGTCAAATCAGAAATGTAAAAAGATGATAAACGAGACTAGGCCGGCCCAGAAAACAAGAGACATGAAAAACCCGAGATAAAACCTCCAAGTAACTTCGACACACAAATGCAGCCATTTCTATACTAAACTCGCCAAACTGTAGAAACATATTTATGCTCCGAACCCTCTCACCATTACGCTGCCTCATTGCAAAGAGTCTAAGGCTCATAAGCACATCGTAAGTTACAACTCCGGAACAACCTGCAACTTGACTTGGTTGCTCCTAAGGTGGGGCTTTACATCCAAGTGGATCCCCAATCCCTCTATTTATCTAAAAAAATGTGGGGAGGGTGAAGTAAAACATTTGAATGATGGCGATGGACCCACTGTTTCTAAACTACTAACGCTAAACTGAAAAGCATGTTTGCATCCATTCGATGAGAAAGCAGTACACAAATAATACCATACTCTTCAAATGTGGAAGCCCTTAATGCTGAGCAGCATGTGTTTATTGGTTTGAATGGGGATCCCTTTGTTAGTTGACTGGTTTAAAGTTGGTGGGAACCCAAGTCAGCTACGATTTTAAGGGGAAGGAAGGGGGCTGCTTTGTGCTCTGGTTACCTCTGTTTTCCTTTTGTCTGGGGTGAGGATTAAGTCGGTCTCTGACTCCCCGCTAAGCAGAGTTTATGAGCATAAGATGGCTTGTAACACTTGTAGGGCAGGGATGAAAAGAAGAGGAAATTGAGGGCTGGGGCCTGTGGAGCCTCTACCTCTGGACACCCAACTCATTCCTCGGAAGTGGGCGCGGAACATTGGGACTTGGAGAAACATTTTCATGGAAAATGCACTGCAGTTACAAAACAAGAAATAGAGAAGTCAGAGAGAGTAACCAGAGTCAAAAGACAGAGCCTCACTCATACCCAGTTTTTTGGAGGAAATAAAGGGTTGTGTAACAGAGTCGTCCACTTTCATGGGTGGGAGAGAAGAACAGGTAGTAAATTCAGGCCACGTACAAAGGTATTTTGGAATTTAATTTTCAATCACTCAGGTTACAGAGGATGCAGATAATCTGAAGTAAGAGAATGCCCCAGATGGAGCTCAATACAACTCAATTATTTTGGATGAAGACCCACGGCCATCAATTTATCGATGTAAATAGAAAAGGAACACCAAAAAAATCTGTTGTTATGTCTGGCAGATGTATTTTGCTTCCCTCTGCTTAATTTCTGTTTTGGTTGCTGGTTTTCCTCGAGGCAGCCCCCATCAGTGAATGCTGCAATTCTTTTTTTCATTTTTTTTTAATGTGAAATGGGGATGTCTTTTCATCAGCTTAAAAAACACCATAATGTTCGGAAAAAAAAAATCAAACAACACTTTAAAACAATAGAAACCCCAAAATCTGCCAACGCTGACGTAATTGCAATCTGTTACATCCAATATTATTGTAAAAAATGATGATATACATTATAGCAAGGAGGGTGAAGAAATACCATTATTTCTAAATGGTAGCACAAAGATGAATAAGTGCGAACCCCTGATCCAGAACACTCTCTCTCATCCACGAAAGATTAACCTCAACAAAATCCAGACCATAATGTCGTATACATAAAAGATAAACGATACATATCAAGAAGAGAAGAAAAGAATGGCCGCCTCTCTCTGATCATTTAAAAAAATGGACCAAACAGCAGGCGCACTAAATCTCAGTAAAATCGAGAGGCCAAGAAGGGGATAAATGAGCTGATGAGGGCGGCGATTAAAGAGGGGACGACGGTCATTGAAGCATTGCCCGCCTCCATTGCCGGACTGGGAGATGGTGCACTCACATCTGTTGCTGTTGCCGCTCCTGCTCCCACCATTATCATCACAACCACCAAGAGAGCTGCAGATGAGTAGTTGCCTGTGCCTGCCATTCTTGCGTACACTCAAAACACGGCTGTTACTGCTAATTGATGCAAGAAAGCCGCAACCTGAAGCACAATTCCTGAGGAGCTAATCGAAATTTCAAACAGACGAGCCAAAATTCGAAGCAGCGATGTTTCTTGTTTGAGATTCGAACACTCGACCAGAAGGACAGAGATGTGAGACCACTGAAACTTGCACAAAGCAAAGATTGAGAGTCGCGCGTATTAATAATCCTGTGCGCCCCGTTTTTTATTTAATTATATTATTTTTGCGGAACACGTGAATTGGGGTTAGCGACAAGTAGGGAGACAGCATGGCAATGCGGGGATGTGGACGGGATACGCGCTTTCGTTTTGCCATGTTTCTGTAATTTCCACTGACCTTTTGGCCCCACGTGGCAACTGAAAATTTCGTCACGGCATTGCAAGGGAAGGAGTTTAGGGCACGGCATGTAAACGTAGAGTCAAATTCATAGAAGTCTTTATATGTCATCAACCTTAACACAAATAGGTTGTTATTGATTGCTTAGTCCCCAAGTTACCGCCTGTAGCAAAATTCTCCCTTCAAGGTTGTTGTACACATGGAAAAATTCAACTACAACTAGTATTTTATGGTGATCTTTAATCTGAAAACTTGGGGATGACTCCTATTCTTAGCTTCAAAGTTGGTCACATGGAAAATTGCAAATTTCCAAGGACGAATTCAGTATTATCTTCCATGTGAAACTATGAAATTTTTAATGGCAAAACTCAAGTTCCTTGATCTTCAATTTCGCTTATAAGTATTGCAAATGAACCCATTATGGTTAAGTTCCCTATCAAAATCTTAACTTTAAAATCATTTTACCCTAACTTTAAAATCGTTTTAGCCTTTGTTTAAATGATAGTGTTGATAGTTAATTATAACATCAATACCATTTTTTAAGCAAGTGTGTGGATTTAATATACATTTAATCAAATCAATTTAGAAAGATGATAAGAATAAGATTCTCATTAAATAAAGCAAATTGAATAAAAGATAATAAGAATAAGCATTTCAAAATATCAAGCTGAGCAAATTTTTATTTTTGGAAGTAAGGATATAAGAGTAAGTATTTTAATATATTAAGTTGAGTTTAATTTTATTTTGGAATAAAGTTTTTGGAATTGTAATTTAATTGTTAATAATCATTAAGATTTTATTTCCATACAATATTTTGAAATTTATCTTAAAAGTAGTTATGTCATTTTTGTTTTTTTAATTAAATTGATCGATTAAAAAAATGTCATATGAATATGAGTTGTAGTTGAGATCTATCATGAAGTAAGTGTTATAATGCCTATGAAGGTTTACCAACCATTATATATATATGAATTAACAACTAAGTATATATATAGAAATCAGTAATTGGTTTGCTCATACTCACATGTCACAGGGTCAATTCCAACTACTATCACTATAATCCTCAAATGAAACCACTCAGCTACCATCATATCAACATAAATAAACTTGAAAGATTTGAATATGAATTCTTGTGATACCTAACACTTTAATTTTATAAAAATAACAAATAAACTTCCTAAAAAAATTAATTTATGTATTAATAAAAAACAACTTAAAATTAACTTAAATATTAAATCAAATCAACTATATCTATATAAACGTGATAATAAGTTAACAAATTATAAAAAACATTATTAAGATAATTTGATTTATCATTTTATCATTTCCTAATAATTTACTCCTTTGTCATTGCGTCTCATAATTGAAGGGATTCTCCTTCGTGTTGTGCCATTAACAATAATCTCCTTCTCATAATGGAAGGGATTCTCCTTCGTGTTGTGCCATTAACAATAATCTATTTTAAGATTACTGAGGTGCAGTATTTAAGTATATTTTAATTTTTTTAAAATATATTTTTAATCTTGTTTACCTTAATTGTAGATTTTTAAAAAGTGTAATTCAATTCAAAGATTTAATTAGTAATTATGTTTTAAGTTTTTGTTTTTAAATTTTAAATCTGAATTGTTCTTATTTCACATTTATTATATATGTAAAAATCCTTATAAGATTGGAAGGTTTTTTTAGAATTGTTTTTTCTTCATATTATAATGATGGTTAAAACGACAATTATTGTTTCAAAATTTTAATTTCCATTTATAAGGTTATTCATTATAATTTAGGTATTGTTAAAATTCATGTTATTTTCAAGAGCATTTATCTACAAAACCCATTTCATTAAAGGTAATATGTAACTACAAATAACAACATCTTTGGTAGACTATAAATGCAAGCAATTCTAAGGGTTTTGAGTCTACTGTATAGAAAATGCTAAAACATTTCTCTAAGAGCTCTATTATCCAAGCCAATTGCAACTCATAAGTATGATGTCAACATCACCTATTATACATTGAATAACAAAACTTTTGCATCTATCTAATCATCTTCTATGTTAGTAGATAGTTATTGTTTGGTTTGCTTTACATTTTTCCATGTGATTTGCAGGTTTGATCATCTTAACGTGTTCATTATATGATGTGACCACATTATTCATTGTGTATAAATACATTGTAGTTTGAAATTTTTGTTTACACATTTTATTCTAATGTTTAACATAGCATTTTGGAATGTGACTTGTGGAAAGTTGTTACATTATTATTAGAAAATAGGCACACCTAAGTGTGACAATTGTGTCAAAGCTTTGCTAAAGTGTTTTTCCATATGATTTTCTTGCATATATTGGAATAACATTTACAAACAATAATTGACCAAGCCAAATAAGAAGGATCATAGAGAGGCCACCACATGGGGTTTATTTATAATAATCCTTCATGAAATCACTCATTAATGTGACTAAATAGTTTTGTGTCAATGAATTTGATATCACTGATGAGACTGTCGAAAATGTGCTTCAATTCTTGGAGAATTCCCAATGACAGGCCCTCTAGAGGTCTCACTCCATTATAATATTTTCAAGGTTTGTATGTATTATTGATACATATATGTTGAAGGTTGTGATGTGAGCCTAAGAAAAGTATGGTGAAGAATATATTTTGTTGGTTGTGGTTGCCAAGAGTGCATGTTTAATGTACCAACAAGGTATGGATTTCCTATCTTAGCAATACTCTTGATGATCATTTTTACTATAGTGTTGTTTTATTTTTGGAAGAGTGAGTTAGAAAAACATTAAGAGTGATGCATTGTGTGGGTGGATGAGAAACATAGCAATGGGGCAATGGAAACATGAGCATGTGCACTATGGTGGTTTAGGAGATCAAAACATATGAGTTGTATGGTTGTCTCTTAAAAGTGCATAGGGGGGGAATGTGGTTCCAATTATGGTTATTGTGAACATTTCCATGACCAAGTATGTTAAATTCATATTGACATGAGAATTTGACCCTCTATAACCACAAGCTTAGAAAGGCCCCATTAATTCTCCCACCCTTGAAATGGAAAGAATGATATCCTTGCAAGCATTATTGGGATGTATTAGTTGTGGACTTTTGTAATATTTGTTTCATGCATATGAGAGATGTCAATTTTGTATGAAATCTTAGGATAGTAGTATTTGTACTTTTATTATTTATATCTACTCCAACTTGTTCAAATACAATATTTCCTAGTTTTGGTTTAATAAAAGATATAGGTTGTGTGTTGGAGATATTATCAAACAAATTTATCTATGCACCAAAGTTATGATCTAGTAATTAATTTGGTGTAGGTGTGAGAGGCACTCAAATCTCCATGGAAAAATTGTCAATGGTATGCAAATACATGAGTGTAGCCATATTCTTTCACATCTTGCACATGCATATATCAAGCTAGCATGTAAGCCTCAGAAATTGGTCCTCGATCCTTTCAACAGTCAATGGCGTATTAACAACTAGAGGCACACTTAGGAGTTTTGTAAGTAAGAAAACTATTCTATTGCTTGTAAAGCATAAAAATACATAATTGCAGGAAGCAAGGAGGTTTTATGTTTTTGTTGTCTTAGGGAAACCAAAGCAATTATAAAAATATATGCAATGAGCCTACCCATTTATGTGTTTTACTGTAAAAGAAAGAACTGAAATAGCCTGCCCATAGCGAGAGTAGGCCAAAATAGAGCTAAAGAATAAAAATGACCAGTTCAAAGAATGTAAGACCACATGGCTAGTTCACTAGTTAGGAAACCAATATTTCCTTGGTAGAGGTTCTTTAATATAAATTTAAAAATTAAATTGACAATAAAACAATCCATGGCCAAAACAATGATTCTAAAACCATAAAATGATGATGAAATTCAGGTTTCTATGTTGTTGGGGCCAAGGTGATGTTGATAGGATTTCCCTAAGATCATCCACCTAAATCTAGATGAAGAACTCCACAATGGTTCTTTGATAAGAAAGTATAGAGACTAACAAGTACAAGTAACTTTGATTCTCCAATTTTTCCATGTGCTACTTGAGATCAAATATGTCTGCTTTTCAGGAGTGAAGAGCATAAACGAAAGAGGTCTAGGTATGCCAATACAATTCCAAAGTCCTAAAAGAATTAGTGTCCTGAGTTTGATTGGTGCCAAGGTCAGTGACAAATTCTTTAATAAAGAGATCAATTTTTCATCCTCCTAGTATGCCCTATTCAATTATGCTTGAAGCTAATTTTTTATAATGGAAGAGAAAGTGTGATGGAACTAAATTGCAACAACCCTTTTTGCTAATTTCACCTTGGCTTGTCGAGCGAGAGCCTTAGTATGGCACCGATAGTGAGGGGCATTGACAATAAAAGACAATAAAGTATAGAGAATAGGAGAACAACAAAGGAAGCCACTGCAAAGACTAGAATTTGTAGAATATGGCCTACGGATTGGTAGGAGTGGTTCAAATATTTCCATCAAATTGAATAGGAGGTGAAGCAAGGCAATCCACACATACTTTAAATTAATGGTGCCACCTTCCATCATGATTACTGCAATTTCTAGATTCGTCATGTTGAAATCTTGGCCCTGTCCAAAACTAATTTCCTTGTCATCCTTGGATCAAGTTGTGAATGATATTTCCTAGATCTACATGAAATAGATTTTATGTGCATGACATGTGATCTTCATCCATAGTATTCCACCTCCCAACCATGTTGGGCCTTCAATCACTTGATGGGGGGAGTTGAAATAATTTTCAGTGAGCCTTTTACAATTAGATCTAAGAGAGTGATTAGGATGGGAACTCCAGTTAGTATTGACTCCTATGCCTAGAGTGAGGTCTCATTCATTAGCTAGACAATCTACCACTTTGTTGACATCTCATAGAATATGGGTAGGAATGTTTAGGAGGAGAGAGTGAATGGTTTCCATGCTTTCCTATAATTACCAATGCATAGAAACAATATTGGGAGGGAATTATTCTAAAGCTTTGTGAACATGCATATGATGAGTGGAGAGTCTTTTTCAATAATGAGCATCAATTAATTATGCTAAGAAACAACTCACAATCCAAAATTTAGCACCCATATTTCTAAAACACTATTTGAAGTGATTCCTAGGTTTTGAGGATTTGATCATTGAGAGTTTTTGAAGACCTCACCAAAGCATAGTAGCCCAGTGTTTCCTTTAGAGGCCCCATAAAAGTTTAACTTGATAAATCTCAAGGGAGGAAGGGACAATTTCAAAGGGGAAGAGGGTTTAGGAGGGGGGATAGTGGGACATATTGATGGAAGAAAAACCTGTAAGGCATTCAAACTTTGTAAATTAAATAAGTTAAACTTGTGATTCTTAAAAATTTCTTCCCAATTTTGAGCAAAATTTACTAGAAAAGTGTTTAGAGAAAAGCCATTTCTTCTATTATTATGTTCTTTTCATTGGAAAATTTGTTTATGATTTTAGAAATAAAAACAAAATTACAATATATTAATTGATGAATTGATTTATACTTTTTTTTTATACTTCTTTTTAGTTACCATTATCTTTATTTTATTATTATTTAACTAAATGTTTCATTTATTGATTCTTAACATCTCTCACAATTTAAGTTACATTTTAAATGATTACATTCATTTTAATAACACTGGCACAATCTCTTCTTACATACTATTATTAATTCTCTCTCATTAAATATTTTTAATAATAAGGAAAAACTCATTTAGCAAGACACACCACTTAAAATAACTTAAATTATAGTAAATTTAATTATTTTTATGGTGGATTTTAGAATATTTAAACCTCCTTGGAAGGAATTCTCCTTGAGTTATTATATGTCAACCATAAACTATCTCCAACTTTATGTTCTTTTTAATTTACTGGTGTTGTAACTTATTTTTACCCTAGTTTTTTTCCAATTTTTCTTTTTTAATTGAAAAAGGGAAAAAAAAAAGAGAAAAGAGGATAAAAAATAAAAAAGAAAAAAGAAAAAAGAAAGAAGAAAGAAATGAAAAGAAAAGAAAGAAAAAAGGAAAAAATGTATATGAAAAAATAGAATAAATATATCCCTAAGATGGCGAGCTAGTTAAAATGTCTCTTTAATTTATTTTATTGTTATTATTTTAATCCTTTCTATTTTTTGGAGGATTATTAAATAATAAAAAAGTGATTTGACACTCTTGTTGCATAGTGTTATGTGGAATTTTGCATCTACGGATAAATACAATTTCCCTAGGTGGGTAACTACACCTAGAACAACAGATTTAAAGTGTTTATCCTTTTTCTATAGAAGATAAATAAGACAAGAGACCTACTTGTTATCTTTTGCTTTCCCTTTGTCTCCTTTGTATGGCTTTCGTTGCTCCTTCTCGATCTTAATCCACTCGACAAGTACCTGTAATCATAAACAGAGGACAAAAACCAATCAAAGCAAGAGATCTATCTACTATAAGCAAATGGAATCGAAGCATTTACACATATAATCATCATACATAAAGACAAGAATATGGGAAAATGTGTAAACAACTTTATTAAGAAGAAGGAAGAATTACAACCATGAAGTATGATATATTGTCACTCTTCCAGCTTGGGTTCCAACCAACATCACATCAAAGGCACAACACTCTGGCAGCATAACAATACTTGCTTACAATCTCAAACCTCACACCAACAGTATCTCCTTACAAATTCTCAAATTCTAGCCCTTGATCACTTAGATGAGTGCTCAATTTATAGGAAAATGGAGGAGGTTTGGTCATAAATGAGGGTATTGAATGGCCTTCCAAACTTAGAGTTAGTTTCCATGGAGGAAGGGATGAGAGGATAGGAGGTTACTTCAATCATTCCCTATCCAATTTCGAGCTCATAGGAGATGATGATTGTGGGAATCTTCTAGAAGGCTCTAAAAGATAAGAATATTCCCAGAACCTTATGAGGATTTCACTCAGTCTCACCCAAATTAGGTCAAAGTGGGCCTAAGTGCTTTGAAATGGACCCTAACATGGACCTACCTACTGAAGCGTACTTACCCCTGACCAAGGTTGCATTGGTCCCTCAAGGAGGCATTTCTGGAGGTATTTAGGACAAGAAACTCTCAGGGAAGGAGGCATCCAAAGTGATGACTTGTCTAGGGCATGTAGCAACTGAATTAGGGTTTGATGAGCCCTAAAAGTACAGATCTGAATGATGGGAGTGATGTGCCCAAATGGATCTGTAATAGCTTCCCCCTAAAGCATGAAGTTGAAAATATTAATGTCGAGTGATATGCTTTACGATGTGATGAGGAGGTTCCAAGGTGGATGGTGACCTGCATCAATTACAATACATAATATCATGATATTTTGATTTTTTTTTTTTTCTGAATTGTTGAGGGAAGGCATACCCATGCTCAACATATAAACTTTCATTACAAGTACATAGATATTCATTTACAAATATAGACCCATGATGGGATGACCATCAGTGTAAAGCCATCGTACGGATGATTTGGTACTTTCCTAAAATTGCAGCTTGGATGGATGAAACTAGATCCGGGGTCTTCTATCTCGTTCAATCGTTCGCTCAAGTACGAGTCTAACCATGTGAATATGTGATTTGAAGTCGAACATGGGAAGACACCATCAGATTACCATCCAATGATGTAAGCCGTTAACAGACACGGGAGAAATCACTGATAATGATAATGATCCTCAAGGTACTGTAGTACATTCTACATGGTGTGAATGGATGTTTTGAGGTCGAACACCATACAAAGTCTTTCGGTTGAAGGCCAGTGATGTCAACCTATTTTCGGAAGTGAGAAACTTGCCTTTGATGTATGTAAGCTTCAAGGTACTGGAAGGGTGTTTCTAAGTCAAATTCTTGGATAATGTGTTGATGTCGACAAGAAGCGACTCATCGCAGGAGGGTCTTGATGTATCCCACATCAACGACACGAAACGAGTGTAATGATTTTTGGAGACAGAATGTTACTGATGACACATTGTTCAGGAATGATGGTCATGAAAATGAAGGTTTATGAGTATTGCAAAGGATGAATTTAATTGAGTGACTTCTCTTGAACATGTGGACGACACTGAATGAATTAGCAGCATTGACCCAAAACCAAAGTAATGGATGGTATGATAGACCATAGGTGTGATAACCATCAAGCATATAACCCAACCCAGGTAGTCACAGTGATGAAGTGAAAGTGTCATGTTCAAGAGCGACCTGCTGCCAGAAAGTGGTTTACCCCTTTTCCAATTTTCCCCAGTCATTGCTCACCAATACCTCTTTATTTTTTGTCAAGCTTGAGGAGGATGTTGAAATATGGCAACAAGAATATTCCAATTTAATTTTTCCTTGAATTAAATTGTGAATTAAAATCGAATTTAGTCGTAACAACTACTTGGAAATAATTAATTAATTCATTTTGAATTAATTAGTTGGAGAAATTCAAGTTAGAAGTCTTTCTAAAGTCATGCAAGAGTTATCCCTTAAATTAAGAAGATCATATTGAGTTATATTTGAGTTGTAATTAGTTAACTCAGTTTACTGAGTTAAGTCCAGTTAAATTAGTTCCAAATTGTTTGAGGAACTAATAGAGAGTTAACAGTCAGTTGATGCATGCATGCATGCACTCAACTAGTGCTACTCTTATTAACTGAAGATTCCCCCATCAGAAACTCATGCATGTCTATTATGAGAAAGGCCTAGCTGAGATTAAAGTCATGGATAGTGTACTATCAGTTGCATGTGTTTTCTTATAAAGGAAACTCATGCATGCAATCAAGGTATCATCCTTGAAGATTCCGCAGTTTTGGAGGCTTGATCATCCACTTGGTAGGAGATCATCCACTTGGTAACAGGAGAATCATCCACAAGGAACAACGCAAGGAAATAGGAGCTTGGAGGGTAGAGAGGAAGGCTGGAGAGCAGCCAAGATTTCCTGTGAGCATCTATGAGGATTGTACTGAGAGTTGGCTAGCAGTGAGAGCTAAGGCTTTGTATAATTCCTATGTATTTCCACCTTGTATGATAATACAGATAGTGGGGTTTCTAGCTGAGGATTTCCCCAAAGTATTTTCATGTTTATTGTGCATTGATTCTTCTTCTTCTGGTTATATTATTCTGCTCGATCTTTAAGCTTCCGCAAATTGATAGTAGAAGTAGGTTATAGTATTCTTCATTGATTTATATTGCATTATCAGGTTAACCTACAACAGATTGTCTACATGGTATCAGAGTTGGATTTGTAGAGAATTTCTACGTGGTATTGGAGCTGTGAACAATATACTAAGAAGAGAATTCGAAGTTTGAAGTTCGGGGTTGCAGGTGCAAAGTGAATTCATATCATACTTCAAGGTTGGCTAATGGTGCTCTATGGCTTGAGACTCGAGTATGCCTTGGAAGGTAGCTCAAATTACATGGCATGGAAAGATAGAATGGAGGCTGTATTAGAAGACAATGGCTTGAAGGAATTCATTGATCAAGAAACCCCAAAGCGAGCTTCAACTAATGCACAAGAGTTGGCTGAGTTGAAGAAGTGTGTGGCAAAGGCGAGACGGATCATCCATGAGGGAGTTCAAGACCATATTGTCTCCAGTCTCCATGGGAAGGATACTCCATTTTCAATGTGGAAGACATTGAAGGACCTCTACCAGAACAGTAGTGACTAGAGGAAATTGGCACTCAAGGATAAGCTTCAAAGAATCAAGATGGAGAAGGGCAATACTATTTCCACATATCTGAACAAGCTCACCACCTGCAGAGATGACCTTGGCAGTGTGGGAATAACTACTGCCAATGATGATATGGTGAGCCTCGCTCTCCTTAGCCTTCCAAAGACTTGGAATAGCTACCAGGACTTTATGAATGGAAGGGAGAAATTGCCGAATTGGGAATGATTGTGGTCGGATCTTATGTAGAAGGAGATGAGGAGGAGCACATGAGATGGTTCTTCATCCAAGAATGATGATGAAGAAAATCTGGCCTTAGCAAGTAAGGCAAGGAAAGGGAAGGGGAAGGCTTCCCATTTCAAATCGAATT
>APFE030548759.1:0-12442 GCA_000404065.3 Pinus taeda
AAGAAGTTATTATGGCCCTATTAGGTGCGGTTTCTTTTCATTAGAAAATTTTAACCATGCAATCAAGGAGTCAGTGAGCCTAGAAAGCCTTAGGCTCCATACTTTGTCCAAAAGGAAATTTGATCTAGAAAAGATAGCATATAACATCACCACTGGAGTAAAGATCAAGCCTTATAACCATGAGGCTAATGATTTTGAAGACCTTTTACAGTCGGCTAAATCCTTTGAACAATTGTTCGAATGGGCAAGGACAAATCTGAGTCCCATGGTTGTTGAAAGCTTTCAGGAGTTTAGAAACTAAAGGCTCAAAATGATTCCACTGCATTTGTTAAAAATTGAGGACAAGCCTATGCCCAATGTGAATGTCAACAGCGAGGGACCTAATTCTCGCATAGAGTCTCAAGTGGATACAGGGAAAAAACTGGATACAGGGAAGGCACAAGACACCGAGAATACAATAGAATCCAACAGGAAGTCAGCCGAAAATCAAGGTATGAGCACCCCACCTAAAGATATCAGTTCTGAGATCAAAAGTAGCAATTTGGAACAAGAGTGTGACCAATTCAACAAAAAACTATAAAACATTCCCAAGACGACATATAGAGTATCAAGCTTCTCTACATATTCAGAAAGATACAAAGTCTGAACTGATGGATGAGCAAGCGAAAACGTCTCAGCAGACTAAAATCATTCTTGCTTTGCCCACATTGGAAATTTTCTTAAAAGTGATTGAAATCCCTCCTCTAGATGTGTTCTACAGCTCGCTGCACAAGGCTGTAGTAAGGAGACAGAGGAAAAGGAGAAGGATAGAAACACCCGAGCTCCCACCTGGGAATGAGACGATGGACATAGTCTAGAAGGACATCCCTTCCAACCCAGCTGAAAACTTGACCAGATTGTCATAGTTTACAGGAGCGTATGCAACTTCCACCATGGAAAAAGCTACCGAGATATCTCTTTTGTTAAAGGAAAAGGTAGAACAGATTGCACAGCTTGAAACAAAGAAGGCAAGTGTGAACAGGCAGGTCGTTGAGCATCTAGGTCAATTTCAACAGAGCATGGAGGTGTTGAAGATAAGCCATGAAACAAACATATCGGCCAAAAACATGCAGCTCTAAGACTTGTAGCAAGCCATGGAAAGATATAAGGATGTTCCTACTATCGAGGAATTCATCAAAGAGGTGCTAGCGCTAAATTATCTCTTATTAAAACAACAAGAACAATTTTGCCAAAATATGTCACATATTGCTCCTTGTCTGATCACTAGTGACCAACTAACAGATAAGGCGATTGACCAGAGAACTGAGTTTATTGATCTAAACATAAGAATCTCAGAGTTCATCAAATGGCAAGAAACAAAAGAGGGGAGGAAGGCTAATCTTCCTGAGATCGAGGAGACACACAAGGACATTCTTTTCAAGAATTGGGATGCAAGGAGCAAACAAGCCAAACTAGCAGTGGCAAGAGTAGCTGGGGTGTCGAAGAACATAGTGAAGGCGGTAAACCATACTTTGTATGCCACCAACCTGGTGAGAGAAGGCAACCTAAAAGAACTGCTTGATTTAATTGACTTGCATAAAAGCTAGAAGGAAAGAGTGGAAGCTGAAAGGGAAGCAATCGCAAATTTAGCAAAGATGGACTGGGAAGTGTATTGGCAATACCTTGTCAAGCCACACAGCCACATCATGACCCTTAACTGCTCACTCCATTCAACTCAGCGGATGCTGCCACCTCTCACAGATGAAATTTTTGCAGGACAGGTCAGAACATAGTTTGGGGCATCTCCTCAAGTCAAACCGATGGATAATATATCCGATTTAAGAGACAAGTTGGCAAACATCAAATCCATATCATAGCCTCTGCTCATCAAGTCACTTTTATCTTTGGAGTTAGTTAACTATTTGAGAGGAAGGTTGTTTGAAACCTCCTCAAATTTTTGTATAATCTATTTTTGAACATTAGTTAGAATAGTATTTATACCCTTCTCATGCATTTAGAGAAGGGTCCAGAATTTTATCAAAAACATTTGCAAAGAATGCACTTTTGTAGGTTTGTGAATGCTTTGGTGAAATTATGGAACATGATCGTTTCTTTTAAATATCAGACTACTTTCCTTTGTTGATGCACTATTGTATACTTGGAAGATAATTTGATTTGAAGAAATGAGTCAATCTATGTCATTAGCCAAATGAGCAGAACTTCACATATATGATACTTTTATCTTGTATGATTAGTCCTGTTTCTGTTTAATTGGTTACAACACTTTATTTTCATGAATTGTATATGAGATACATTTTTTCTGTTAAGCGTCAATTGCACTATTGTATGATGCCTAGCCAAGATTATTTATTTTCATATATAAATCATCATATATGTGATATAGTTTATATATTTCTTTGACTAACTATCTAGTCAAATAAATTATCTCTACACGTTATCATCTCTGTTTTATACGTTATTGATCTTTATTATCACGTGTCAAGAATATATCTTTTTAGATCACATATTATATAGAAGTACACGGGTTTATATTAGATTAAGTTAGCTAGAGATTTGCATGATAGAATAGGTCATTCAGTTATCATTATTTTATTGCAATCACTCAAAAACCACCCACTCTCATTTTAAAACCCATTCTGGGAAACTGGTCCCATCATCCCCAGTCGGAGCCACCACTTTAAAAGGAAAATGAGTTGTCTTAAGGTCCGGACAGGGTGGTTATCCCCCATGTTGGAGTAACATAAATATGAGGTCTCAACAAGCCTTAAAAGCGGATATTGCAACATATTCATAGCTAGGTGAAGTCCCTATAGTGGGTGATTTTAATGTTAGGACTGCAAGTGAGCAAGCTAGCATTCTTTGTTGTAAAGACAATTGCGACCCTATTTGGCTTACTGAAGAGAGTAATCATTAGTGGGAAAGAATTTTAGAGGACAAGGGCTATAATCTCTTTGGTGAACAATTGCTTACTCTATGTGGGGCCTTTGATTTAGTCATTTATAATGGCTTGACTAGATGGGCAAAGTTCGGTAATTTCACTTGCAATACTTATAATGGAGCAAGTGTAGTAGATTATATAATTTGCTTGCATGGTTTGTGTGAGAAAATGGAGGGAGTTTTGATTGGAGATCAGCTGTGGGACTTAAAATCAGATCACAAGCCAATTTATTTATGTTTCTCTTGGATCAGAAATAAACAATTAGAGTCAAAAATCCAGCATGTCCAACAAAATCTTCTACATGGCAGAATTTTTTTGACCCAAAATAATTGTAATACCTTCAAAATGACGCTATAGAGGCTCTTCGAGAAGGAGAAAATCACAATACATAGTTTTCATAGTCATGAATTAACACATTTAATCTAATGCGCACTTGCAAAGTGCAAAAGAGAAAAAATTAAGCAGTTTGAAACAAATTGCTTTCTGGTTAATGCTTGGTTTGACGAGGAATGTAAAAAGGCAAGGAGAATGTGGAAAGAGTCTGAAATAAGGATAACATAAAGCTCAAATCTTACACGCAGTTATTAAGCAAGAAAAAGGCTGATTTCATGGTTTCAAAGAGGGAAGAAGTAATCTTCCTTGGAAAAATTAATCCCAAATTATTTTGAAAGGAGCTCCAACCGAAAAAGATACACATTGGAAATAGTATTACAGCTTCTAAATGGTTTGACTATGCAAGACAACTCTATGAGAAGGATCCCAAGGTTGATCCTCCCCCCTTGGTCAACATTGATACTAAACTCTTCACAGTACAAGAGGTAGAGATGGGTATCAAGAAGTTGGGTGTTGGAAAAGAAAAAGACTTAGCTAAACTCCAAGCAGAATATCTAAAGTGGGGCTCAAAGATTCTTGCACCTCACATTACAACAATCTTCAACAACATCATACAATAGGGCCTCCCCACAGATTCAACAACTAGTTTGGCAATACCTCTTTTCAAGAATGGTGATGTCAATAATCCCTCCAATTATAGGATCATCATGATAAACCCTTTGTTTGCAAAGCTATTTGGAAGCATGCTAGAAAACAAAATTAGCAAGCGGGCAGAAGAAAGAGATAAACGTGCTAAAGGGAAAGCAGGTTTTAGATCTAAACATTCCACAGTTGATCATTGTATAACTTTAAGTCACATCATTGAAAAATTTTGGGAGAAAAAGGAAAAAGTCTTTTGTTGCTTTGTTGATTTCAGAAAAGCATTTGAATGGGTTCCTAGGGATAAGCTTTGGCACAGAATGGAGGAACTTGGGGTTCCTAAACATCTGAGAGCAGTTGTGCATAGGTTGTATGAAGAGGTGAAAGACAAAATTAGAACTTCAGCAGGCATTTCTGAAAGTTTTAGAAGCAATATCGGGGTCAAGCAAGGTTTCCCACTGTCTCCTACCCTTTTTGGTTTATATATCGACAAGCTTGAGGAGTGGCTAAATTCACAAGGGGGTGATGGTGTCTATTTGGGAAAGTTTGTTATAAGGCCTCTTTTGTATGCATATGACCTTATTCTGATTGCTAAATTGGTTCTTGGTTTGCAAGAGCACTTACTATCCCTTGAGCATTTTTGTAGAAGTGTGGGGATGCAAGTCAATATCAGCGAAACAAAAGTAGTGGTTTTCTCTAAGAAAAGAAAACATAACCAGCATAAGTTCTACTTTGAAGGAAACATTCTGGAAGAAGTTGCGGATTACGAATACCTCATAATTGACTTCAACAAAAAGCTAAGATGGAATGGTTGTAGAAAGAAAATAACTTTGGGGGGTTGGAAAGCATTTTATGCTTTTCAAAATAGGTGTAGAGACGGAGAGTTATGGGACTAGAAAACCACTCAAACTCTTTTTGGGCTTCTAGTGATTCTGATGATTCTCTATGGTTGTGAAGTATGGGCCAGCAGTACATTCGACATGTAGTGGAGACAAATTGAGAAAATTTAGAAGCGTTTGATTACAAACAAATTCAAGATTAAAAGTGTAGTTCCTTATGCTATCTTGTTAAGTGAAACATTGACTGCTCCTATTGAAGCAATTGCTATGGTGCAAATCATAAGGTATTTAAAAAAAATTGAGCAAATGGAAGAGGGTAGATGGCCTAAGGTTGTCTTTAATGATAGATTGTGCAAGAGCAAAAAAACTTGGATGCAGCAAAATAACAAATGGTTTAGTAAATGGGGTATTTGCTTGAATGTGTGTTTCATAAACAACAAAGAGATAAAAGTTTTTGTTATGGAAAAGTTCCACAAGCGTACTTGGGATTGTAGAGACTATGTCATTCCTTGGTGTGCCCAGGTCAGAGACCCAACTAGCCAATTCAGTTTGGATTTCAATGTTTGAATAGGCTTGGTAGTCACTAGTGATTAAAGCTTCCAATTGTTGAATTTCCAGTTGAATCTCAGGTGGGGTTGGAGAATGGAAAATAACATCAACACACTAGGCTTAAGTTTGGGCTTGGGGTTTGCCTAAAGAGCTTTGACCACCACACCCCCAGCGAGAACACATCCTCTTTCGTGGCATAGCGTTCGAGAGCAGATAGGAAACAAAGTTGGTAAATCCCCAGGGGAGGTGAGGATCGATAAACCAAGCAACACTAAACTAGAACATGGTTGTGTAGAAAACGAGAAACTATGCCTAGGCTAACCAAGGGGCTAGACAATAAAACAATAACTGAGAGAATGGTTCTGTGGGAGCTCTAGGTGCGGGTATGAGCCAAAACAAGCCAAAACACGCAAAAGATTTCCAATGCCACCAGGGGACCTGTACACCAAACACAAAATTCCAACGTGAAAAATTGTAGAGATTAGACATATGAAATTTTACCATGTTGCTGGTGCCCCACTAGGCTCTGTGACAGTGTAATTGCAGCTCTTCCCACAGCTAAATAGCTTATATTCTGAAAGTGGTTCTAAGCTTTGTCGAAAGATAGACGCTCTGGGGTCCAGGCTAAATAGCAAAAAAAAAAAACCAACATAACAATGGAATAGGGCGAATCACTACAAATATAATAGAAATGACTACAAATATAGTAGAAAATGTCAGAGTGACAACATGCAAGGCAAGAACACGCTAAATATGCCATCTTAATGTGTTTGAAAATAGAGGCTCATGGCATATGTGAGTGCATGGGAAATGGCCCTACCATTCCCAAGGAGGCAATCTTCTCCTTTTCGGCTGGGAACTCTTCGACGCTCCCATCTGTAGAAAATTATTTAGGTTTTATGAAGCTTTTACATGTAGAATCCTGTTTTTCCAGCCATTAGGCTTTATTAAAGCCTTTTATAGAATTTCTGTGTTTCTTGCCATTTTTCTGAATTTCAGTTTGGATTTAGATTTAGAAAAAGATAAGATGTATTTCAGTTTTTTTCTTAAATTTTGAATCGAATAAAAAATGGCGAAAACGCGTTAGAACATGCTGAAACCATGCTCAAGACAACCATAATTTCCACTGAATGGCGTTGGATTCCTCGCCAAAAATTGATATGTTTTATATAATTATTAGCCCACTCCTTAAAATCGAGCCGGAATCAAGGTGTGACGGGTATTCATTATGACAGAAGTTGCCCGGAGCTGGCTTTTGGCAATAAGTTAGAAAATAGTACGCCTTTTTTTTAAATGGTAACAGCAATAAATTTGCTCAGAAAATAGTACGCCTTTTTTTAGATGGTAACAGCACTAAATTTGCTCAGAAAATAGTACGCCTTTTTTTAGATGGTAACAGCAATAAATTTGCTCTGAAGAGCTGCACTGCATAGCGCAGCTTTTCCAATCTCAGTGAATGAAACAACACCCAAATGACAGCAGAGGACAACATTGTTTTTAACATTATTTTCAGAGTCCATCGCATCATGGAATCTCATTTTCAAATGCCAGAAAAAATCAACAAATTGTCTGAGGCTGACTACCCCCATTACATAATATGTGCCATGAACATTATGATTCAGATTATTATCTCATGAGATCTCAAATACCATTATCAGCTAGCATTCAGATTATCATTTCACAAGGTTTCAAATGGCATTATCAGTTCCCAAATTGGTGTGAAAACAACATTCAATGCCACCCAAGAGAAAACAAGTCTACTTGTACATTTAAAGAAGAAGAATTTAAAAACAAATTGGGCAGAAAAATGCATAGTCTATGCCCAATACATATATCCTTTTTACAAATTTGATCCAGCCAAGCTATCTCAATCCTAACTCTATGCTTAATATTTGCACACTACATGATTTCAACTCTGCAAATAGAAAAAACTTCCATGTGAACCATTTCTAGCAAATCCCTTGTATGTTACATTCAGCATAGGGGTTGTGGTAAAATCTCTCTATCAGGATTGCAGCCTGCACTTCAATCCATATGTCTGTGAAAGCCCTCTCAATAAGACCATGGAGCTCAGGAGAATTCATGCTAAAATAGCAAAACAGAAGCTCCTCCAGAACAGAATCAGTGATATCCATATTAGTCTCTACAATCATCTGCATCATGGAGTCTCTGAAGTCCATGTATGGATTGTAAGAATACTTGACAAGAGCCATACCCTCCTTCACAGGTTCACTGGTAATATGAGACGGCAGACAAGCGGAGAAGCTATTACTACGATAGATCCTTCTGCTTCTTCTACCCCCCATCACTTTATTTATAGTTCCCTCAATACTAACATCATCAATTCCCTTACCCTTAGGCCTATCTTCAAATTCAACTTTTCCATTAGAATCCACGGAATCCTCAGTGAAGAGCCTCAAGAGCGTTTTATCTTTTTCTCTTCTGGACTGGATCCGATCCAGCCCACATTCTTCCTTCATCTGTGACATAACATATAGTGCATCTATGCTCTCCCAGGACGAAAGGGGATGCACGGGACTCTCAAGCTTATGATGAACCTGGGCTCTGGCATTTGCCCTCTTCAAGTTCCGTGATCTTGCCAAGTCAGTTCGGGATAAGCCAACAAAATCTTGAAGACTCTCCTCAGCAAAACCCTGAAGAGTCTCCTCAGCTTTTCTGTAGGATCCCTTACTTCTGTCAGACTCGTGATCCATGCAGGCAGCACTGTAGGAGTCAACCGTAAATGCATTTTACCCATATTCTACCCAATGGCTTCTCATAGCATGAATATAATCCAATTTAATTAAGTTTTCTCACACACATCACCCACAAACCAACATGTGAACAATACACTATATTCATATGTGAACACCAACTGCTTTGTACGTCAATTCAATGCTTATTTTCACTGCTCTGCAGCTATGGTTATAAAGCATTACAGCGGCCTAAAGAAGATCAAATTGCAGAAAAGAGGAGTGGCTGAAGGATTCAGCAAATCAGGTTCTTACAGGTGTTTCCAAACCAACATGAAGGGGACTAACCCAGCCCTGGAAATTCACTGTGCCTCAGGAAATTTATATGCATTCATCATTTGTTACAGCTCATAAACATAAACAGCTTATTCACTTAGGTCCCACAAGTCCCCTGGATAGATATAAATAGGTCACCAAATCTGCCACAGCCACCTTTCTCTCCACCTAATTTGTAGGACGTTTGTCAAACGCAATGCCAAATACTTATCAGGAACTAACAATAATACGAAATATGTTCCCTCAGATACGGAGGCGATTTCTAGAGTACCTAATCTACACCATAAGGTTCAAAATGGTTGAACAAGGATCTTATTAATGGTAAAACATTCTTGCTAGTAGTTAAACAAATGTTCATTTCTGTTGAAGGTTGTTTAACAGGATTCCTATTAAGGGTAAAACATTCTTATTTGTGGTTAAGCATATATTCATTTCCCGGAAGGTAGGTAGTTTCTGTCACCCATTAATGCTTTTATTAGGTATAAATCAATTTTATTTTGATTTTATTTTAAAGAGATGATAACAAATACCTGTAAACTTATAAAATTAGATAATGAATTATTTTATTTTATTTTTTTAAATATATATTATATATATATAATATAGTTTATATTAATATATATTATTAATTTCAACTGGATATAAGATCATAATTGATATATACATTTCCAACATACACTAATATTAAAAAAAAATTAAATAATTTCAAATTGATTAAGTCAATAAATTAAAATTATAATTTTTTTTTAAAAATACAATTCAAAATATACTAGTATAAATAACTTGGAGTTTAAATGTTTGGTCTGCATAATGTTTCACTAAACAATTTCGTATTATGCATCTATACTCATCAACTTTTATAAAAAAAAATTACATTTTTTAAAATTATATAGTAATTACAGCACCACATAGATGAGTTATTTCTAATGGTTGGGTAGAATGATTGTTATCTTCCCCATTCCCACTTAAGTTCATTTCCTTGTGAGTGACATGATGAGAAATATTGTTGTAATGGCTATGTACTTACTAATATTGTTTTATTGGCCCATGGTTATTATCTCCATTTAGATTCAATTTCTCCTAAATAACATGATGATAACAGATATTGTTATAATGGCTAAGCGCTTATGAAAAAGGAGAAGATGATAAATAATTTAATTTAATTTAATTTATGGGACATGTCAACTCTATTGAAAAAATTTGAATTATTTTATGATCTTGCCTTACTTAACCATTAAACCACTTAAATGTTTTAGTCTCTAAGTGTTTAGATGCCTTTTGCAAGTTATTATGAATATTTTTTGAATGATTTTATTTGAAATAAGAAAAGAAAATATATAATAAATAATAAGTGTATTGTTATCTATATTTTTAATAAAAAACTATATTTTATTACATTTTTTGATGTTGAATAGAGTGCTTCACCCAAACAGTAAGGCACACAATAAAAGCAATGAGTTCAGGGGACCCACCACTTTGCAGGAAGTTCAAAGCACTCAACCACTCCAACAAGCCCATCAAATTAAGAGTATGATTCTGGGTGTTTGTTTATTAAGGGGTTAACTCCACACATAACACATATTTCAAGTTTTTAGCTCAACTTGTTGTCATCTATATTATTAGCCATCTGACTAGTTCCGTGGTGGTAGCTGCCCGATTTGAACCCCCTAGGTTACGTGCGCTAGTTTACGCTACTGTATTTACTAGAGGTGACATCCACAAAAATGAGATATGGAGAAGCAATTATTGAGTTTCTTGTGCCCGGTTTTAACCCCCTAGGTTAGGTGCATAGTCTACACTATTGTATTTAGTAGAGATGACATCCACAAATATGCAGATATGGAGAAGCAATCGTTGGGTTTCCTCACAAATACTTGGAATCTCTCTCTCTCTCTCTCTCTCACTCTATAGAGGGGTCTAGCTTCAATGATTGAGGAGATAAATGTTATCTTCCCAACTAAATTCAAATCTAACTTGTGACATGGTCATTTTTCATGAGCCAATTGTTGATTGAGGTTTGCAGGAACTAACAATTTCATTTTCACTTACGAGCTTGAGGGTGGGATGAGATGTTATATATATCTACACACTATTAAATATATTGAGCTAGCCCACTAGGCTAAAAGTGATATATATTACAAAAGTATTAACTCAACAAGTTAGCTTGAGTGAGTGAATGCTTTGTGTAGAAATAGCTCAAAATTTGCAGCTGCTAATGAAATCAGACTGAAACAATAGACACAAATTTCTTCTACTCAATCTGTAGAAAGGAAAACATACGATAGAAACACATGCAATCATTCAATCACAATGAACACAATATTTATAATGGGGAACCCAACTAGGAAAAACCCCTCCTTTGTTTGTATTCTATATTAGATGAGAAAAAAATGATCTATTACAATGACAACTTCAACCTTTAAAGCTCAACTTGCATTGCAATACTGATCTCTTCCTCCTAAGTCTGCTCTGGAAAATACTTAGCCAAATCTAAGCCTCCTCCTCTAATTTCCCTGCGCAATTCCTGAGGAAATTAGCTCCTAAAGAATAGGGAAAGCTCCAATCTGCTTGCGGAATTCCCAAGAGGAATGCCTCACCTGCTACACGCAAACTCTGTACATTAACAATATACAACAATAAATACAATTATGCATTTTCCCTCCACTCAACTAGGCAATTCAAATTGCATGCGTGACTAGAGCTATTTTTATTAAATTGACTAGTTAACTGAGAGATCAGTGAGTTAACAACAATTACAACTACTCAACTAAACTCTTACTGACTCTATTCATGACCAGAGCTCAGATAAATTAGTTTAACTAACTATAACTCGACTAGATTGCTAGATCTTAGCAATCAACTCATGCACAACTCTACTTCTTGCCCACAAACTCAAATTGATTGACTTAACTAAGTGACTTAACCATGTCGCTCCTCCTAACTGCAACTAAAGTCATCCTGTTGATGTGGAAATTCGAATTTCTCCATTTGACTAAGGCACAAGTCAAATGAAGCATTTTCTTGCTACAATTTAACACTTTGAGCTCTTATGAGAACTATTGAGGTTGATTTGGTGGATTGGTTACCTTTATTACATGTCTCACTTGATGTGCCTATTAGATGAGCTACCATAATCAATGCTAATAGGTGCTTGGGAGTTTCCTTAAGGTTTTCTTTGAATATATATGTAAAACCTTGGATAGATGGAGATAGAATAAATAAATAGTAGAGCATCCAACACTTCAAACAACAATTATTGGGACCACATATTTAGTTAGATTTTTTTTTTTTTAATGAATAATGCATTCTTCTTCAAGCTATAAACACAACAAAGTACATTTATGATGAAATTCCAAAAGTAAGTATCAAAAGAAAGATAGAACATGCACAAGAAATAAGCATTGATAAATCTTTTCCTTCGATCTACTTTGGTGGAGCTTCCAAAGAAAACACTAAACTACCGTATACAAGGGGATCCTCTACTTTTAAAGGGAAATACAATAACATTTTATTGTGATCTTAACTCGGGTGCTAATAATTAGGCAAAGATTAGATTTGTTCTCATTCCATTAACATTAACAAAAACATTAACAAATAAAAAAAAAATAAAATATCTCAAAATGATTAGACAATCAAAATAGTCCATATAAGTAACATATGCAATAATTATAAAATGCAATAATTCTAATTGTTAGTACAAGAAACAACCTAACAAAAAACATGAAAACTAACTTTTCCAAATTATCCTTCCCAAATAACTGCATAAAAAACAACATTAAAGCTAATAACTTATCCAAAAAGACAATAACAATATAATCTCAATATAAATTGTCAAAAAGACAATACTGAAATTGTAAGAGATAATGTGTATTCTCTCCCTTCAAAATAAGTCCTCACATAATTTTTGGTTAGGTTTGTGCTAATGTGATATTTCATGGGTGCCATTCACATTTATTAAAGCTAATAACTTATCCAAAAAGACAATAACAATATAATCTCAATATAAATTGTCAAAAAGACAATACTGAAATTGTAAGAGATAATGTGTATTCTCTCCCTTCAAAATAAGTCCTCACATAATTTTTGGTTAGGTTTGTGCTAATGTGATATTTCAT
>APFE030548760.1:0-60246 GCA_000404065.3 Pinus taeda
CTAGAAATAAAATAATATATTATTAATCTTAATATTATAAAAATAAAAATAATATTAAATTTATTAATATAATTTTTGACCAGAGTCCTGGGGTCAAAAATAGCCGTTAGGTAGCTGTTGGAGTCTCTGGTCAGTCTATTTAATATGCTAAGCCAGGTCTGTCTCTTCAACTTGTCCTGACGATGAACCACACTAGTTGGTTCGAAACGCGTCGACAAATGTCTTTGTCATGTGATTTACGCCGAAGCTCTTCTTATAACTATGATGGATCACAGAAGCCTCAATTCTACAAGTGTTTTCCCTGTCAATTTCTTACAAGTCGTCCTATATGCCGAGAGAACCATTGGTATGCACACATCCTAGTTGTTCCTGTTAACATTGTAGATTTTCATTAATGCATTCTTCAGTATTTTATTGAAACCTTCGATAGTACCATTCTCTTGGGGGTGATACAACATACTCTGCTAATGGTGAATATAGAACTCTTCTATGAATGCCTTAATTGTTTCATTCAAGAAGTGTGAACCTTGGTCACTCATTAGATTTTTTTGGAATCCAAACTATGACAGAATCTGCTCGAATATAAACTTTGCAACAGTTTCTGCACTGCAATCCTTCAAAGATTGTGCCTTTGCCCATCTGGTAAAGTAGTCTATCACAGTGATAATATAAGGTGAACTTGTCTTCTTCTCCACTGGATTAATTAGTTCAACAAAGTCAATTTCACATTTATCAAATGCTTGCATCGTAACCTATGGTTTTAAGGGAAGTTCATCTCTTCGTGATAGTCTTCCAGTCCTCTGACACACATCACATGCAATGCAATACTCCTTAGAATCTTTATGTACCATTGGCCACCATATTCCTTCTCGAAGAATCTTCTGGTAGTTTCCTTGCCTGCATAGTTCCCTCCTATGACACCACCATGCACTTCACGAAAAATATCTTGTCATTCATACTCAGGTACATATCAACAGATAACTTCATCTAATCCCATCTTATATAATTTTCCTGCAATGACTGAAAAATATGTAGCCCTTACCACTATTTCCTTCTTTTGATGCATTGTGTATCCTTCAGGAGCTATGTGAGTAGACAAAAGGTAAATAATGTCTGTAAAATGTTCATGAGCAACTCTGAGAGTGAACAGTTGCATGTCAGGTAACCCGTCATCGATATTAGTGGGTTCTTCACCATTCTCGATCCTAGATAGGTGATTAGGTCTAGCATTTAATCTCCTTGGCTTACATATCACTTCAAAATAATACTTCTGGAAGAGAAGAAACCATCTTTAAATCTTCCTCTCCAACACAGGCTTATTGACCATGTACTTCAATGGAGAATGATCCGATAAATTTTTAATTGTGCACCTAGTAGACAATGCCCAAATTTTTGTAGTGCATATACCATGGCTAATCCTTCTCATTGTGTGGTTGAATAGTTTCATTCCACCTTGGATAGTTGCCTAATTGCAATGAAAATTGGATGGTCAATATCTCCTTCACCTGGTTGAGTTAAAACAACTACCAATGCTATATATAATGCATCCACGTGCACATGAAACTCTTTCTTCTAATACGAAAATATTAGGATTTGTGCAATAATAATATTCTCCTTAAGAACATCAAAGCTCTTATGCCAATCATCATCTCAGCAAAATATAGCATCCTTATTCAATAACTTCTCCATTGGTGTTGCATGTATGCCTTTATAAACTTCTTGTAATACCCTATATGACCCAAAGTTGCATGTAGCTATTCTAAATTCCTTTGTGGATCCAAATTGATAATTACAACAATCTTGGCAGTGTCCATCATCAACCCATACATTCATATGACATGTCCCTATAATATTCCATAAGGTACACAAAAAATTACATTCTTTAAATTCAAGGAAATCTGATACTTCCTGCATGTGTTCAACATTAGGTGCAAACTAGAAACTGGTTTCCTAACTAGCTCGAATATTGTCCAATCGTCGAAGTAGACCTCTAGAAACTTATGAATAAATTCCTTCAATGTTACGAATACCACTGTTGAGAATATTGCAGGGGCATTTTTCAGTCCAAAAGGGATAACTGTATATTGGAATGACCCCCATTTTGTAGCAAAGGTAGTCTTGCTTCTATCTTCCAGTGCAATCTTAATTTGGTGATATCCAAAAACTCCATCGATGAATCAAGAAGCCTCCTATCCACCAATGTTTTCTAGAACCTCATATGTAAAATGCACAGGAAAGGAGTCATGCATACATGCTTCATTTAACTTTTGTAGATCTATGTAGATCCTTATATCACCCTTTGTTTTCTTTTCCTGGAACACCATCGGATTGACCCATTCTGACTCTTCCACTGGGTGAATTATACCTATCACAAGCATCTTATCCAACTCTTCTCATACCCTTTCCTTGTAGTTGGGGTTCAATCGATATGGGTGCTGCTTAATTGGCTTTGCATTTGGTTTTAAATTGATCTTCATCGCACCCAAATCACCTACTATGTTGTTCAATTTAGAGAATTTTGTTGGAATAATTCCTGATATTGATGAAGTAATTCAGCAACCTTGTCAACCATTTCTTCATCCCAATAGTCACCAATGTAATGGAACTTGGGTTATGCTTCTCAGCCAATAATTAATTGTTTTGGCTCTTTTTTTCTTAGAATATTTATTTAGTGGAAATCACATTATAATACTTTCGTCGATGTGTTTTGAACCAGCAAGTGTGGTTCACTATCAGGACAACTTATCGTTACCAACTATGAGATATCAGGGATCTTTGCATCAGGTCAAGCTACTTCAAGCAATCCTTCTAGCTTAGGAATGCCGATGTTTCGTGGATCCTCATCACCTTCTTCTGTAGTAACATTGTAGCATTCTAGTGCATGTTGTAGCTGCGCACTACAATCATGCTTCATCCAAGTTATAGGTGTTATTGGTGTTCATAAATTCGTTGCCTTAGTCACCTAAACCACCCCATAAATGGATTTGATCCCATCTTCAACAATGAATGTGAGCATAAAAACTCTCCTTCATTTCATCCTAATCAATAGTCCCTTGTTGCAGCTCCATCTCCAAGTACTAATTCATCGGTATAACATCTAAGGTGTGAATGAAGATATGTACCTGTTTCGGTTGAGGTACCTCACCCCAAGCCTTAGTCCATTGAGCTAGATGTTTGCGTGGGTCATCCTAACCTATCTACTTTTCACTTCGTTATTTTGTTGCAAAGCCAAACCTTAATCTCATGAACCTATGATAATCCTTCCAATTACCAATGTTATCCTTGTGGGTTCCCCACCATCTGGTAGGTGTAGCTCTTAAAGCCAAATGTACACCCTGGAACATGTGCTCCTCTTGTATGTCTCTTTCAAAATGGTCAAGAAAATTATTGACATCATCTATCCCATCATAATAAGGTAATTTATGTACCTCAATTGATATACAAGAGACACACTTTGTAAGCCTATTGCATCATAGTGTAGAGACCTCATGCAACTGATTCTCCCAATTTTCTAATTCTTCATTTCAGTTTGATTGGCACGAACTATCCTTCTCCCAAATGATATGTCCATATGCAGTGGGATTAATCCATTATTTTTCTAGCATAGTGAGGTTATATATGTGATCAATGTATTCATCGTCATAGTCATCACAGACTGGATGTATGTATTGCGCACCTTCAGCTGGATCCAATGGAACAACTACTTTAAGGCCATTCTTTTCAAATTTCATGCATCACTTCTTCAAATTAATAATAACATTATGTCGAAATCACAATCAATCCCGAGAAATGTTGGGTATGGATTACTATCATCTACTATTTCCATAACTTCAAAATCTATGAGCACACTAGTTCCTTCAATATCTACAACTACTCCATGTAGGTGACCCATCAGAATTATATTTTGTTGGTTTTCCATGCACAACTTGATTGGAGATCACTCCAACTTAGGTTTCCCCATATGTTTGCAAGTCTGTTTTGGAAATACATTAGCATCATATCCCAAATATCTATCTAGTCCATATCAAAATCACCAATTTGTCTTGTCAACCACATTTCTGTGCTAGTCCTCTTCTTGCTTCAGTTCACCTTATTTACTGTTCATTCTTTTGGGAGCAACTTGTCCTTACTAGCGCAATTACCTATCAATTGTTGGATTTCTTCAATTTCCTTCTATTCACTCAACAACTTCATGCATGTATGTAGAAATAATTTCATCACTATGGGATCATAGTTCTCCGTCACAATACTTTGTTTAAACTTATCTCTTCATGGGAGTATTGGTTTATGCGTTTTAGACATAGAAGCACCTGGATCCATAAATGTCTCCTTTTCTTTATGTAATTCAAATCCAACATTACTTTTGGTAGCCTCGTAAACCCATATATCTGATTAACCTTCTACATTTTCTTCACTAGTGGATATACCACTTCACGTTACTATATTGACACTAGGATTGTCATTGCATTGTTTTGGATTGCATCATCTAAATGTTATGATTTGGCTGTTGGTTCTTCTTTTCCTAGATCTTTTCTATTAATACATAACACACTTCTACAACATGATCAAATTGCTTGCAGTATTGACAAGAAGGATGAATTGGATTCAAACAATCGCGCACAAAATGTCCTGGTTCTCCAAAGTTGTTGCAGATGATTTGGCCCCAACCTCTTCCAGTACCTCATCCTTCTCCTCTTCAACATCCTTAGAATCCTATGTAAGTCATATGGGAGCCTTAATCATTTTTCACACGGGTTTCATCCTTCATCTTATACATCAGGGTTTTGTCTATTGTCAAATAATAATTTTTGAAATCTTGTTCATCATAGCCAACTGATTTACAAAATTTGAAGAAAGCATGCTTTGGTGACTAAAAAAACTTTTGTAATAGACAATTTTTTTTTTCATATGCATTCTTGGTAGTGGAAGATACTACAAGAGATGCTTGAACGAGCGCTTGATCCAATATGAGACTTTGGTTTCAGCGGGCTACGACCTCCAGTAGCTCTATAATCCAGTTACACAAGGCACTGATCCTTATAGTGGCCTACAACCTTGCACTTCATGCACCAAACTTCAAGGCATAGTCTTGACTAAACCTCCTTCCCCTTCTTCAGGTCCTGCAAATCCATATGCAGGCTTTCTAACTGTGACTAGATCTATTAGACTCCTATATTAGTATCATAGATCAGTGAAGCCTCCAACTTCATTGAAATCTCTAATGCTTCTGCCTAACATTCAATATTCCATTGAGACAAAGGCAGTTTTAAATGTTGCAATAGCGAAGCTATGCACCATTGCTTATGTTGTTTGTCTGAAATCTGAATATTAGCTTGTGTGAGTAAGAACTTCAACCTCTCATCCATATCCCATGCAAACTCATTACTTATTTTCTTGATCTCATTTATTTTAGTAACACATCGAGCCTTTGATTTCGTATTTCTGAATTATGTGTTCAATGCAATCTTTATCTCATCCAACGTAGAATTTGGATTGGTTGTGCTATATTTGATATACCATGCAAGCGCTATATCTTGTAGTGTTGTAACCACTTGTGCTTTCTTCATGTAATTATCATTGATTTGTTGTGTTTTCCACATAGCTTCCACTAGGAACCAAAACAGATTAGGATCCTCTGATCCCTGAACCTTGAATACATCCATTTTTACTATATTTTCCATACTAAAGAATGAAGGTGGAGGTGGAGGTGGTGGTGGAGGCATAGGTGTACGAGGTGGTGATGAAGGTGGAGATAAGGTGGATGGATTCCGAATCGACGAAGTGCCTTGACCTTCTGTCTGTGGCGTACCTCCAAGTGTGTTGGGGTTGGTCCCTTTTTCTTCACTGTCTGATTCACCCAATAATGGAATGTATGTGCCTTCAGTGTATTTGTCCCAATCTGATTTGAATTTATTTCATCTTTGTGTAGATTTGGTCCACCCTATTTAAAACAATAACTCAAAGGTATAACACCATTTTCACAAAACAACATTTTAATCCAATTTTATAGTGATATCAGGTAATTACCTCTCAGACCCTTGAAGAATTGGCATTCATCTTTGCTTTGATAAATAGACATGTCAATTGCAATTTCACTCATGAAACCACAAAAAATACAATTGTTCCAATAGTCAACATCCCTTGTGACCTTATAATTAGACTCTTCAAGGTTCTTGACCAGTTCAGGAGTCCACACAATAGAACCCTCTTGTTTCCAAGTAGGTTCATTGTCCGCTAGCTTAAACAACCACTCATGTAATTCACACGGGAGTGATGAAAACAAAAATCACGCTCTTATAGTAGAGATATCTCTCTAACCACCTTTCCTTGGACCAAAATTAATTTTGGTTATGTTGACCTGAAAACTCAAGCAGATTTTGATCTATCCACTTCTCGATTTCTTTCCTAGTTGGTATCCACAGACACCACATCATACATCCCTCAAATAGATCTCAATCCCGGCAACAAAACCATTTGTTGGCTAGATGGGGCTTCAAACGACATTCAAAGTTAGTTGTGTTAACCAACAAAACCTTACACTACCAACCCTTTAGGCAACAATCCACTTAGCGCAAATTGTAGTCTCAACCGAGGCGGTATTTGGGGATGAGAGAACTAGGCTTCTGCATCTAGAAGGCTATGTGATGTAGTAGTGAGGAGTTTCCTTAAATTAAGGCCCTATCTGGCCTTCGCGAACCCTTATCCTCTGAATCATAGGCTGAAAGAAATCTCTACTTAACTAGATCTACGAGCTACGCTTAAGTTTTCTAACATGCATATGCTACTAAACCAAAGTAGATCTGAACCTTCGTGATGCAATTAAAGCAATATAATAGAGAACTAAATCATAAATGAGAATAAAGACACAAAACATATAAATAAATAGGGAAAGCACATATTTGATTCAAATTTTAATTATTACTTCAAATCCTTAATGCATACACATCTTCTGAGCCTACGGACATAGTTAGAAGGGACCACACACTCAGCTGTAGACTTACCAAGGTCTATGCACACTCAAGTATAGGAGCCTTCTCATTCACCAAAATACAGAATTACAGACAAAATAGACTCAAAATCCCGTTCATGAGCTAAGACTGGCCTCTAATGACTCCTACATGAATCCCTTTTCTATATGTTACATTACATTACCATCATCCACAAACCATGGGCAGAGTTCATTGTATCATCAAAATATCCCATCCTTTTACAAAATAAGGGGCTTTGACATTCTTAAAATCCCCTTTTGAATCTTAGTGTTATGCACGCTCCCCTCCTCAAATGGCGAAGAATTTACAATAATAAAAACATTCAAAAGTTAGACAAAGTAAGACCTAGGGGTCCCCAACCCAGCATAATGTGGACCCTAAAATCCTATATATATGAAATGAATTTTACATTGCACCCAAGCTTTTAGGATATGTTATTTTTTCCTAATTTTTATCTTTTATGACCTAGTTTTGTACTATGTCTAAAACACAAATTTGACCCTTTTGAAGTGTTGTAAAAAGTGAGATTGTTTGAAATGAGTTTGTAAATTTCATTGTATAGCTACAAAAGAGATTATAGCGTTGTATTTTTGGAACAAATATGATCTACTTTGGTTTTGTAGCATGATTATCACTGTCTTTCTAATAAATCATAGAGTTTATTCCCTTTTGGAGAATTGTAAAAGGAAATTTTTTGTGAGGGTTTCTCAGAGTCTTGTTGTACAGATGTAGAGTAGTGAGAAAGCCATGGAGATTGGGAATTGATCTAATTGGATTTACTTTACATCATAATTGGAAGAGGCCACTCCATTGGAAGTGAACCATGGAGATGTAGCTTGTTGAAAATATTAGCGAGAAAAAGGTTCCTTGATTTGTGCCTTAACCATAGGAGCTAGAATGAGTTTCTTCTTGTGCATGACTCGAGTTCCTAAAAAATAGGATATTCCCTATAAATTAAGATGAGTTCCTATGATTTAGGAATCAACCCCTAAAACATAGGATGAGTTAGGTTGTAGTTATCTAATGCGTTGAAATTGAAAGTCGAGTTCTTGATTTTCTAGTGTGAGTTGATGGATGAAAAACACAAGTGATTAAGTTTCAAGTGGTTTACTTGAAATCGAACGAGTTTCATCAAGACTTAACTCATGGTAACTCAATTAATGAAAATTCCATTCCTTCATTAGAAATATCTCTAATTTTAACCATTAAGATTTTCTCTAAAAGGAGGAAGAAAGGCATTAGTTTAATCATTATTTTGGTGAGCAGGAGTTTGTGAGACCAAGAAATAAGAAGCACAAGTTTGTGCATGGATCTTGTTAGGAGAAGATTGTGCAAGACAAACTTGTGCACAAGTTGGTAGAGGGCAACAAATATCAACTACTTTTGAAAAGTTTCAAGCTTAGAATAAGCATGAAAGACAAGTATGTCTTTCACATTGAAACTGTAGTATTTTGTAAGAGATCAAATATTGCGCATTTTTTCTATCAAAAAAATTATCATGAAGTAGAGGGTTTTCCCTATTGGGTTCCCTAGTAAAAAAATTGGCTTGAATTGTGTGACTGTGCTTTATTTTTTTTTGTAATTCTATAGCAAATTGAGTTGATAAATTACGTGTTTGTAAGAAAATATAATGGTTTTCAGATTGTTCTTATCAGCAGATCATAATTTCATGGAAATTCTAGAACGTATCAATGGCGTTAGGATAGAGTTAAGTATCATCAAAAGAGCATCTTGCATAAGAAGAAGGATTTATGATCTCTAGTTGGTGATCCCCATTCCACGTTCTATGTTGATTAAATGCTAGGTGTTGAGAGTTATTTAGAGTATTCAACAATAGTTTTGTAGCAACCTATGTATAGTAGGATGGAGGCATGTTAGTGGTTGTGTAGTTGCCCTAAGTGATGTGGATAAGTGGTAGACTTATCACAACAAGGGGTTGTAATTTGAAACTCAAAGGATTGAATTTTGGATTAGCCAAGAGTAGTCAAGTGGGTCGATTTTGCTACCCTAGTTTACTTGCTTGGTGTTTTACAAATTAGAGATAAGAAGGCTCTTTACAAAATTCATAGATCAGTCAAGGAGTGACTATATGTGGTCTTACCTGAAAGACCTACGATGAGTGACAATAGCATTTGATATGTCACAAAGATAGCGTAGATCTAGGAGTCTTAGCACTGTACATAAACATAGTTGTAAATAGTGACTTTCATTTGTATTATCTAGCTTCTTGAAGGCATCAAGTACATTACCTATGAAAGTATCACGAAGTTGTTAGTAGGTAGAGTTTTCGAGCCGTAGTTCAGTAGGCTGCAGATGGCCAAACCATTGATAATATGGAAAACTAAGAAGAACCAATTAGCATATTTCTTAGTGGAGCTAAAGGCCTTCTAGTGGGAAAATCATTAAGCCAGAGTTTAGTGACATAAAACGAGTTGTGATCATTGATAGTGGAAAAATATGGACTCATAGAACATTGTGGGAAATAACAGGTCTTCAAAACAATTTTTGCAAAAGAAAGAAGGGAAGTCTTCTAGTTTATACGGAGCAGCTACAATAGCGAAGAGCATAGTACTGTTAGAAGCGGATCCAGGTGGACAAGGTTCTTCGAGGAGCACCTTCCTTGCTAAGAGGAAGCGTTGAAAATATTAGCAAGAAAAGGGTCCCTTGATTTGTCCCTTTATCATATGAACCAAAACAAGTTCCTTCTTATGCATGACTCAAGCTCCTAAAAACTAAGAGATTCCCTATAAATTAGGATGAGTTTCTACAATTAAGGAATAATTCCATAAAAATTATGACAATAGGATGTGGTTATCTGATGTGTTGAAATTGAAAGTTGAGTTCTTGATTTTCTAGTGTCAGCTGATCGAGGAAAAACACAAGTGATTAAGTTTCAAGTGGTTGACATGAAATAGGATGAGTTGGATGACAAGTTAACTCATGCTAACTCAATTAATCACAAAATCATTCCTTAATTAGAAAAATCACTAATTTTAACAATTCAAGTTCTATTTAAATGGAAGAACCAAGGCACAAGTTTAATCATTGTTTTGGTGAGTACAACTTGGTGAGACCAACCAATAGGAAGGAAAAGTTTGTGTGTGGATCTTGTGAGAGGAAGTGTCTGCAAGAGGAACTTCTGCATGGGTTGGTAGAGGACAACAAATATTGGCTTTCTTGCACAAGTTTTAAGCTTATGAAAAGCAGGAAAGACAACTGTGTATTTTAGATTGAAAAAATAGTATTTTGTAAGAGATTAATTACTTAGTGTTTCCATCAACAATATTCTCATCAAGCAGAGGGTTTTCAGAGTTGGGTTCCTTGGTGAAAAAATTGCCTTGAATTGTGTGATTGTATTTTATTTGAGTTCCTAATTCCATTGCAAATTTAGCAGAGAATTTTTTTGTTTATAAGAAAAGTATGTGGTTTTCATATTATTCTTATCAGCAGATCATAATTTCATGGAAATTCTACATAGCCCACAACAGGTGATCTATGTTATCAATCTTCATTTTTTTTTTATGTTATCTATAATTGTTTATTTATATTTTTGTATTTTTCATAAGATTTTTGTCAAGATTGGTATTTCACATTCTATTTAAGCATGATAAATTATAGGCTCGTGATAAAATATCTTAATTAGTTTGTCACTAGGAAGTGGTGTTTTACATGGTCTCCTTTTGATAATTATGTGGTGCCAAGATATTTGAGATAAAACTCCTCATATGCCTCTTTATTATTGTGTTTTATATGATGCATTTATACACTTTTAATTGAACATATTTCCATACATCATATTTTTTTTTAACATTGTGATATTACTATATATCACCTAGTAGGTACTATATCTTTCATGGTTTAGGGAAGCATTTTCATCCATATTATTTCATAGGACTTAGTTATAGAAAGGTAATACATATGATTTCATTTGACCTAGTCCTTTATAAGGCTTAATGTTGTGGTGGTGAATGTGGAAAAATAACTCTTTATACCGTGTATTGTACTCGAAAGTAGTCGATTATAGAAAAATAGGCTTTTCATTTGATGCAGTATTTGATGTTTCCATTAACTATATAGGTTGATATACCTTTCCCAACATCATCTCATCTCCTTTTTTGCTGATACTTCCATTTATTTATTTTCCATATCCTTTTCCCCATCTCCATTTCCATCCATATACAACAATGTTCCATTATTAATGCTTACTCTTCAAACATTACCTTCTTATTTCAATAACTCATGGAAGCCACTTTGTGTTGGAAAATAACCAACCTAAAGTGGGTGGAGAGATGTTGATGTGACATTATGTGACATGTCGATGTTACATAAAGTTATAACATTGGTGGCTAGTGAGTTGTGGATGCTAGATTTTGTTGTATCAATTTGTTTCCATTTTTGGTGATAAATCTTGTCTCATAATGATTTTTTGATTAGATTATTTTTTATGGGGATATATATCTCAACATTATGTTCATAGCTAGAAACTCCTAATTAATGACTTCTTCTTTTAGGGTGAGCACAATCAAAAAATATTTGATGTCAGCTTTGCAATGCCAAACATTCAATTTTCTCTGAAGTAGCATTGAGTTTAACATTTGAAGACCTTTTAATGAATATTTTAATTATCATGGAATCACTAGATCTTGATGTCTATCCTACTTTATTTATTTCATGTATTGCATGATCTCCACATGAATTTGATGATCTTATTCCCAAGTATTTTATTTTGAGGGGACTGATAAAACATGATTTTTAGTAGACATTGATTGAATAACAAAACATGTTATGTCCTTCATGAAAGTGATTTTGGAAACTAATATTAACAATGTGGGTGTTATTTTGACATTTTTTCTACCTAAATTTTGTGATGATGCTATGAACTCGTTGCTAGAATTACAAGAAAATATTATGATTTGTATGCTGGATTCATATAGTTTTGTAAATATTCATAGAGTGGTTATGATCCACATAAATTTAATGCAGTATTTGTTAAGAAGACCTTGCAGGACAAAGTTTCTTCCTCTGAGCTAATTTCCCAATATATTTCATATTTTATTGAAGACAAGCATGAACATTTTGTTAAGTAATATATTTTAGCCTGACATATGGAAGCTATAAGTCATTGGAAATTCCATGCATCCGTCTCATTCTCCTATTAATATAGGGATATTTTAATCTATGGTCATTTTCACAATTTTAATTTTGATGATTTTACAAGGTTACTTTTAAACACAACCACTTGAAAGAATAGTGATATTGTTTTCTAAGAAAAATGAAATAGATGAGAATTTTCACTTAGTAATCATATTTGGGATGAGTGAAAATGGAATTTGTATTGAAACCACATATATGATGGTAACAGTAAATTTTATAAAGATAAATTGTCCATATTGATAACATCAGACCACCTTATATTGTGGTTTAAGTGATAGATAAAGAGGTGTAAAATTTAGAAATTTTAGCCTTGTATTCACAAGTAAATTTCATATTATTGTTAACTATTCTAGCATTTTTATATTAGTAATAATTAAAAAGGAAAAATAACCATTGATGCTTTCCCATAGATGATTTACAAAATTTTAATATTTTTTTATATGTCACTAATGGTGAAAATGTTATAAATTTATAGCTATTTATTTATTCAATGGTTATTGACATTGCACGTAATGTTTTAGTCAATATTTGTGTTTTTTGTTCTAGAAATGTATAGAGTATATAGATATTGAGTTCATGTTTTCCTCTAGAAATTTCTAGCCTTGCAAAAATCTTGTAGATACATTTTCTTTTGAGAAGGAACATACGAAACAACTTGCAATTTGAGAATGGAATGCCATATTAATATGTTAGAAATTGTTTCGGCCATTACTAACATCGATTAGTATTATCATGTAGTGGAGAATGCTATCATGATGGTGATGTTTATATTGGTTGATAATTGTAGGATTGCATATTCCTTTAGGTACATTTTCTTTTGAGAAGGCCCGTATGAAACAACTTGCAAGTTGAGAATGGAATGCCATATTAATATGTTAGAAATTACTTCAGCCATTACTAACACCAATTAGTATTATCATGTAGTGGATAATTGTAAGATTGCATTTTGTTTTGAATCTATGATTAGAAGAAAATTTTCAATATCACTAGGATTAGTCTTTGTTATAACTATTTTTTTTATTCACTATAGAACACAAGAAGATATTTTCTGGTGCTAAATTGATATTAGGCTTGTTGAATTGGTTATTTGATTTCACCTATCACTTGTATTTTCCTATGATACATAATTGTAGTATGAATAAACACCATGCTCGGGAACAGTGAATTTATATTCATACTATTTTTGGTATTATGAGTCTACGCCTTTTCACCTTCTAAAGCCAATTTTGGAAGAGTGATTCATATAATAAAGCATATATGGTATTTTATATTAAGGGATGTGAATATGTATATATCACACTAGATGTATTTCTTACCATTTTTTTCTTAAAAGCCTTATTGAAAACTGAAGAGGTATTTTTGGAGTCCTCGTGCATAATGTTATAGAGCACACATCCCTAATTAGTGTCTAATGTTACACCTAATATCGTATGATGTTTCACATTATCATTCTCTTTAAATTAACAGGGAGTGTGAATAGTACACATGAATCATTTGGATGGAGTCTGCAGCTACAAAAATTCCTAGAAAAGTTTTTTTTCTTATCAACTAACTATTAATAAAGATTTTTATGGAAGGATTTGATTCTCTATGTTATATGGCTATCTACTAGCTTCATTCTTCTTTCATTCCTTTATTTGTGTCACTCTCTTGACACATTGATGCTTATGACATTATGATTAATATTTCTTTGGAGTGCACTAGTAGCTATATATGATGGCATTATGTTATTGGTTTGGAATTAAAAGGGGGAATTATACGTGTACCCTATTGATGGGTATTTGGTGGGGACATAGTTAAGATAAAACTATTCATATGCCTCTTTCCTATTGTACTTGATTTCATTTAGTGCAATGATGTACATTTCCCTACTGTGATTTCCCAAGTGATTTGTTGTGCTATAACATTACAACATTGCTAGACACCAGGTAGGGGGAATTTGAATTTGATTATGTAACTACAATTGCCAATATGAATTATTTCTCATGTTTGAGCTAACATGGTGGTACTAGACGAGATTCTAGGGTAATGTAGCCCTTTCTAACGTTTAATGATGCAATAATAATGTATTGCATTCCTAGTGGTGATGCACCCTAATTACATGTCTAGGATGAGAATAGTGTTTTACTATTATCTTGGTACCATGGTTGGGACTTTCTATGAGATACAACTTATTTTACTTGGTATACCACTTTAACAGAGTGCACCTACTTATTGGCATGCATGTTCAGCTAGATCATATAAATTTTTTGTTATATTACTTAAGTGTAGGGACCATCCTTTTGGACTTCGGAGTTGGTTAGGATTTGTAGAATTAATAAGTAGTATATGCATTTTTACAGCATTGGAGGAATTGTAGCTCCATGTGATAATATTTCAATATTTATTTTCAAGATCATCCTACAATATAGAAAAACCATTGATGATTTTTTATTTTGACAATTTGTTAAACATCCAAAAATTGACCAAGATTTACATATGAAACATCATCTTTAGTTCACATATGTGAGGATATTGACACACTTTTCTAGATAATATCTATAAATTTATTTGAGCATTGATTATAATATTATTGTTAACTATTTCACCCACAATGGTGAAGGATTATTAAACACTAGAAAGAACAGAGTTTGTTAAAAAGATGTTGTTGACATAGTTGCAATTTTCAACCGATAATGAAACCATTATCCATCCTTAATTGCCAACCATTATCCATATTTAATTGCACATTAGCTATACATGAATTGAAATAATTCTTAAAAACTTTTATTATTACACATATTCATACATATTATAAATGGAGTCGTCTAACGACGCGGAGGAATTGCCCGAATGGCCAAAAATGGCCAGAATCTGGGTAAAAACATTTCTATATATGTTGTAGAGGGAGTGTTTGAATTATGTTTTTTATGGTGGAAATGGATTCAGCACAATCAAGAATGTCTAGGACACCTAAAATTTGGGATTTCAACAACTATAACTTGGATTTACAGAAATCCTTATTGGATTTTCTCGAAATATGACTGGAATTTCCATAACTTTCCGGACAACTCTTCCACCTCATTAGACTACTCATATTATAAATACCCTTACCTGTATTAGTCCAGTTTAAAACATTGACTAAATAATAGAAAAAAAAAAAGCTATGAAAACATAATAAACAAATGCTTCAATCACAAAGATAAATTCCCCAATAATATAATAATTGATTTGTCTCCTTCTGATTTGTCTCCTTCTGTGAGCGATTGGAAAGATGAATAATTATAAATATTTTGAGGAAATGATAATAATGAATTATACTTCATAATTCAATCATGTTCTATCAACAATATAGAAAGCTTCCGAATGATGGAAAAATTGTGTCCTTTCTGATGATGAATATGCTTCGTTTGCTACGAATGTTGACTTGGACCTGTGATTATAGTCTCAGTCGACCTATCTTCCACGAGTGTCTTTCCCGAGCACGGTGCAGTAAATGGGAGAGGCAACACAAATGTAACACATTTAAGATCAACGGATGTATTTTCATACGATACGTTTTTTAAATTTATATAATTTTAAATAGAAATCTTTTAAAATATTAAGATATTATTTAAGATATATATATAATATATATATATTATATATGAGATAATAGTTTAAATTTTATGGAAAATTACTATTTTTATTAAAAAATTAATTATTAGTGTGTTTTAAGTGAATTTTTTTAACCATGTTTGATAAAAATATTTAAAGAATAATTAAATTTAAGAAGATATATTATACTTGAGATTGAATAGTTAATTTTATTTAAACACTTGTTATATAAAATAAATTTGAATAAATATTTTTCTTTATTAGAAAAAGTTTTAAAATATTTTTATATAAAAATTAATTAAATTTTTTATATCTAGTTTTGATGATGAATCACATTAGCTAGTTTGAATGTGTCGCATAATGTCCCATCTTGTGACAATTAAAGCATCTTACTTTAGACATGTCACCTTTTTCCCTCCATGAGAAGAATTCTATTTGAAATGGGAAGCCTTCCCCTTCCCTTTCCTTGCCTTACTTGATAAGGCCATATTTTCTTCATCATCATTCTTGGATGAAGAACCATCTCATGTGCTCCTCCTGATTTCCACCTACATAAGATCCAACCACAGTCATTCCCAATCTGGCAGTTTCTCCCTTCCATTCATAGAGTCCTAGTAGCTATTCCAACTCTCCGGAAGGCCAAGGAGAGGGAGGCTCACCATATCATCATCAGAAGTAGTTATTCCCACACTACCAAGCTCATCTCTGTACGTAGTGAGCTTGTTCAGATATGTGGAAATAGTATTGCCCTTCTCCATGTTGATTCTTTGAATCTTACCCTTGAGCGCCAATTTCCTCTCATCACTATTGTTCTGGTAGAGGTCTTCAATGTCTTCCTCATTGAAAATGGAGTACCCTTACCATGGAGACTCGAGACAATATGGTCTCAAACTCCCTCAAGGATGATCTGTCTCGCCTTCGCCACACACTTCTTCCACTCAGCCAACTCTTGTGCATTAGTTGAAGATGGCTTTGGGTTCTCTTCATCAATAAATTCATTCAAGCCATTGTCTTCTAATACAACCTCCATTTTATCTTTCCATGCTATGTAATTTGAGCTACCTTCCAAGGCATACTCGAGTCTCAAGCCATAGAACACCATTGGCGAACTTTGAAGTATGATATGAATTTGATTTGCACCTACAACCCCGAACTTCAAACTTCGAATTCTCTTCTCAGTATATTATTCAAAGCTCCAATACCATGTAGAAAACCTATAATAGGTTAACCCAATAATGTAATATAAATCAAAGTAGAATACTATAACCTACTTCTACTATCAATTTGCGGAAGCTTAAAGATCGAGCTGAACAATATAACTAGAAGAAGAAGAATCAATGGCACAATACACATGAAAATACTTTGGGGAAAGTCTCAGATAAAAAGCCCCACACTATTGTATTATCATACATGGTGGAAATACATAGGAATTATATAAAGCCATAGCTCTCACAGCTAGCCAACTCCTAGAACAATCCTCACAGATGCTCACAGGTAATCTTGGCGTCTCTCTAGCTTTCCTCTCTACCCTCCAAGCTTCTATTTCCTTGCGTTGTTCCTTGTGGACGATTACCCTATTACCAAGTGGAAAAATAAGCCTTCAAAAATGCACAATCCTTAAGGATGAATCCTTGACTGCATTCATGATTTTTCTCGATGAAAAAACACATGCAATTGATAGTACACTGTCCTTGAACATTAATCTCATTTGGTTCTTTCTGAGAATAGACATGCATGAGTTTTTGATGAGGGAATCTTTAGTTAACTGGAGTAGCACTAGTTGAGTGCATTAATGCATCAACTGACTGTTAACTCATTATTAGTTCCTCAAATAGTTCGGAACTAATTTAACTTGACTTAACTCAGTAAACTGAGTTAACTAATTACAACTCAAATATAACTCAATCTTATCTCCTTAATTTAAGGGATAACTCTTGCATGACTTCAGAAAGACTTCTACCTTGAATTTCTCCAACTAATTGATTTAAAATAAATAAACAAATTATTTCCAAGCATCTGTTAAGACTAAATTCAATTTTAATTCACAATTTAATTTAAGGACAAATTAAATTGGAATATTCTTGTTTCCATATTTCAATAGGGAATGCTTCCATATTTGCCAGGAGTTGTAGAATGGAGAAGTGTTGCAAGCTACTAACCATCAACAACTCGAAATCTCTATAAGAGTGTCTCTTGAAAAGTGAACTAGAATTTTCATGTGATAGATTAGTAACAAAGTCTAACCTGGAGTTCATTTGACATCTCATACAAATATATCTATGTACCTACTTAGGAAATGGCATCAAGGTCCTTAGCTCATTTACCCAGTGTATTGTTTTGGACATGATGAACCTAACTTAGATCAATTGATCCAAAAGGAGTAGTTATAGATAAATAATGTAGTCTACATTTTCTGAATTCATGAAAAGCTTAGCGACCCTTCTATTTTTGTTGTTTTTCCAGCATGTAGTTTTGAAGGCTAAATTTTTGTTTATGTGTTGTGTCTTATTTATGTCTTTCTTGCACTGTAATTTTGGTTTGACACATAGTAGCATAAAGATATTAAAGCATAATAATAACTAATTATTTAAGTCTTTCTTGCACTATCATTTTGGTTTGACACATAGTAGCATTCACATATTAAAGCATAGTCATAGCTAATTACTCAACATAAACAAAAAAATAAACATAGTAAGCAATAATTTGTTTTATCACATACTCCATGTTTATGAATCATATTGACCACAAGCTGGGTATGGATCATGAAGCATATGTATAATAATATTAATCTTTATAATAATGTATTTTTTAGATGGTGTATTCACTTAATGAAATAAATATTATATTGTTCAAAATGATCAATAAAAAGTACTAGCCAATTCAGGATTTAAGCTTCAACTACCACAACAGTCTGAACATTTCCTTGGGTGAGTTTGAGAGATGTCAGTTAGAAGGTTGCGAAGCTGTTGTCATGCCACCTATACTCAACTGGTGAAAATAGTTCTTTTATTTTATGCTATGGAAAAATAATGCAGATCAAGATACAAATTATAAAACAACCTTTTTGCCTCCCCCAGACCCACTCTTCCAAATGCACTAAATGATTTGCATCTTACTTCACCGATGAAAAGGAAGTAATATTTAGCATATGTTTCTCTTGCTCCCGTTCATCTCATAGAAAAGGTATAAGGTTCTTTCTTTATATATTGTCTTACAAAAATATGCATCCTTTTAACCTCATTATTGAAATTATAAATCAATGAGAACTTGAATATTGTTTATCTATGCTCCTGAAGTGGAATGTCTATTTCACTTTCTTAACCATCAAACTAAAAGGGCTAGTAGTCAAGGAAACATGACAAGATACCCACATGGAATAAATCATACTTAAATCATCAACGACCCTTGATCAATACTCTACTTCATCCAATCCTTTCAGACAATCCAACTCAATCCTCATGGAACAAAAAATGCCCACGCTCAATCTGTCCATCAACCTCCTAAAATATGATCAAAGCATAAAATAATCAATATGAAATAAGGTTTCCTACAACACTTGATTTTTTCACGCAAATGGAGTTTTTAAATCTCAGTTCACTATCTCAATTTGATCTTAAGCTATGGTCATTGAAAGTTGAAACATCATTTCTCTCTCACTAAAGAGCAGAATGTCATATCTTATGCTTTGGCCAATAACACAAATGGGCATCTAGGTTTATGAAATGATCAATTATTACATTATTTTTCTTTGTACACTTAACTACCTCGTATAAAAAATGAAAACAATATGTTAAAACACAATCATATTGCGCATGTTAGTACTTGTCTAAATTAGTATCACCAATAATCCCCATAATTACATATTCCAACCTTAAATGATGGAAACGACTGGTGTCCCTGAAAATTATTTAGTGGTAGTGAGACAATCACACAAAATGTGAAGTTCAATGCTTAATGTTTGTAGGTAATTGAGCTCAAACATTTTCTATGTCAAGTACTTTGATGACAATCATAAGTATTTCTTTGAATTTAATATAAACAAGGTACTACATTGAATTTCATATAAGAAAGTTACTAATTTTATAAAGGGATCTCCATATTTATGTGGATATCAAAAACAAATTGTAGTGAAGCTATCAAGAAATATACATTTTGTCAATATAATTCTTAATTTACTAAATTATAAACTATAAAAAAAAGAGATTTTGTCAACATAATTGATAATTTACTAAATGAAATGATATCCATAAGATTTTAAAGTAAAATGTTAATCCAGAGAGAAGAACACGGTATTTCATTTGAGGTGTAAATTCTTTAAACTCCTTATGGAAGTCTAATCTAAAACTTGAGTGGATACCTAAACCATCTTAAGTGCCTTAAAAATAAATTGGCATTAATATTATAGGTCGAAGAATCACTCAATAGGTTGCTTCACTCATTACTTTTCTTGCAGCTTTCTCTGAAAAAGCCCACGGTGTTGAAAAGGTTTATGCACTCGTGTTGCAAAATTATCAATCTTGTGAATGTAATTACAACCATATCACAAACTACTAATGAATGAGCGGATAAATATGTAGTACAAGGTGTTCACTGATATTGCAAAAACTATGATCCATATTCACTTAAGTACATTTCAAAAAATGTTCTTTAGGCAATCTCAACAAAGATGGATGTCCTAGCATTATATATTAACAATGTCTCCAAAAAATTATATGTAAAGTAAGTGAATTTATCTTTCCATGTCCTATTTACATTGTGAGCTTGATGCATCGAACATTCATCCTTTAACCTTGAACATAATGCCAACGTCTCGAACCTATCTCCCTTTCAAGATTTTTTTGTTTTTCCTATTGACCTATAATGTTCGAGATCTGGTGACGTCCAACATGGGAGGCTCCTAGTATAAATAATCATCTCGATAAAATTGTTGGTTGTCTTCAATCCTCTGCCTCATGTCGTCACAAAAGTGCTCTAGGGAATTTCTAGAAAATCACCTCAATGTTATATCAACAATTGTTGATTCCAACGAACGAGGACTCCTCCTTGTGAATATAAAGTTGAGATGATTTATAGTAATGCCATAATCAGGATGTAATGATTTTCCACAATATTTCCCATATTTGGAAAATTCAATCATCATAGCCCTTGCTTACTTTGCTGCAAGAAAAGGGTTTGCCTTGGCGTTATCAATGCCCCATTTGATTTATTACAAGGTTTCCAATGAAAAGAAGGATAAATAATCCTTGCAGTGTAATCACTCGATCTTTGCAATTGGTTTCTGCCTCCACCAGGCGCGGGACTACTTGTCGATATAAGGTTGAGATGATTTTCTAGCAATGCTCGTGTTGGACATAATGGTTTTTCATGGCATTTTTCACATTTTTAGAAAACTCAATTGTCAAAATCTTATCTTCCTTTGTTGCATGTTGTTGCCTAAGACTAGTCGAGTTGTGTTCTATTAATCCCCATTCACTTTGTTAAATCAATCCCCATTGACTTTGTTAAAGGGTTCCTAACAAGTTGAAGAATACATTATCCTCCTCTTAAAATCGCCACATGATTGCTCCTTTCACATATAAAGTTGAGGTGATTTTCAAGCAATTCTCTGAGAAGGGCATACATATTTTTCCCCATATTTTTCACATTTTTTAAAAACCCAATCATCACATCCTTAACTCCCCTTGTTACATGAAAGGAGTCCACCTCAGAGTTATCAGCCTCAAGATATCAATCTCCTTTCAATTTCTTACAATATTCTTAAATAGTTGTATTCCTCATCCTCCAATTGGTCTCCTGCATGAACAAGATTTGCGGTAAAGGTAAAGGCATTGATTTAAGGTTAAGGTTAATGATAACCACTTATATCCAAGACCATTGGTTGAAAGGATGATGATCCTTGCAATTATTGTCTTTATTCTTTTCTTGAGAAAGCATAAATATTTTGGTCATTTAAGTTCTTGTTGGAAAACAAGAATGTACATTCTAGGTGTCAATGAATGAGCAATGAATAAGAGAGAATTCACTCTCTTGGTGAATAATTTTGTTGATTTCACAATGAAATGGTTTTGATTGCATTGCATGCAGAATGAAAATGATGGCTTGTATTTGATATTTGTGTCCTTTTATCAAAAGCTTAAGTTATATGAGAATTATATTCCTGTTTGTATCTAGGTATATATAAAATAAAACCAACTGTTACTTAGTGTTGATGATGTAATAAGGAGTCTTTTCCTTGAACTATTATCTAGACAATTGTGGTGTCTGACAAGAGCAGTCAATGATGATTATGTGGGACAAAGACATATTTGGGTTAATTGGCATGGCTTGGAATCTAAAACGGAGATTTCATATGTTTGCATCATAATAGGAATGCAAGGCCAATCATGCACCATGGCCTCCAAGTACAGGGGCATCTTGTGTATCAAATAGGACCTTGGCACTAAATAACTATGGAGCTCTACAAAAATATATCAGTTGTAAAGGAACATGTAAAGCTAACATAGGGTCATATCAACCATTATAAGTGATCGATAATGTCCTAATATATCTGATATTATGAACATGGATATTTCCATATAGAATGGTGTCCCTATTGGTGTATGCGATTATTTTTTTGTGGCCTTGTGTTCAGTGTTCTGGGGCATGCATGTATAGAAAAAATTAGTCTATTTTTTCTTGTCATGGTTCCCTCCTCTTCCCCCTTCAACCAGTAGGTGAATTATTTTCCTATTGTGAGGCAAGGATTACTGACATGCTCCATGTTGTATAATAGTTTCGAATATGAGAATTCTTTTCCAGAAAAGGTCTCGATCCTTATGGTTTAAGAAACTTTAAACATCATTAATAATAAATCTATTTTAGTATGAAGTAGTTCCTTTTCTAACATTTCTTCTTTTTTTTCAATTCCTTTGAAGGTGTGGTCCATGCAAGATTATTGCTCCCAAACTGCGAAAACTATCACAGAAAAACATCGATGTTGTGTTTGTGAATCTTGAGTACAACCAGGAGAATAAGGTGCGTTGATTTTCTTGACGTACTTCATGACTTAAGTTCATCATATCGATTCTTCTATCACACCGTGTTTTTTCTTTCAAATATTTATTATGCTCCTATTCACCTATCTCTTTAATGGATAAAGTGGCATTGTTTGAACACTTTGTTTTTCCTCATGCTTTTTTCTCAAATCCATATTTGAATTGCTTGTTAAATATTTCTTTTATTTGTGATATCTAATTGTCAGGCCAGGCAGTAACTCCATTAAGCAAAAACTGATTCGTGTATTATTCCATCAGGTAGGTCTTTGTTATATACAACAAGGAGAGACTATTTAGTTCATCTCCCGATGACTTCACATTTCTAATTTAATTATTTACATAAATTCACCCAATAATGAGGATTAGGTGTCAACATTCCCCCCCTTAATCTAAAGGGATGTTGGTGAGTCCAAGCATCATTCTGAATCGTTCAAGTATTTCTCTTCCAAACACTTTGGTGAGGATGTCTGCAACTTGCACATTTGTGGAACAATGATGGAGATGGATTGTTTTGGCCTCAACATGATGTCAAATCAGATGATATTTAGTATTGATGTGCTTCGTGCAATCGTGGAATTTTGCGTTCTTGGCCAACTTTATTGTAGAGGTATTGTCAATCGTGAGTGGAGTTTATTGTACTTGTTTTACCTACAAATATTCAAGGATTTTCTTGAGCCACACAATTTCTTTTGTTGCTTCAGCTACTGCCACATATTCTGCTTCTGTTGTGGAATCTGCTAGAACAGATTGTTTGTGTGATCTCTAGGAGACATCTCCTGATCAAAGACTCATAACATATCCTGAAGTAGACACCCCAGCTTCTTTGTCTCCATCGAAGTCTGAATCAGAGTATCCAATCAAGCTAAAGTCATCCACCTGTGTATACTTGATTCCAATGTCTTGATTTCCCTTCAAGTATCTTAGAACTATTTTTACAACAGACCAATGTCCCTCGCAAGGCGTTTTCATAAACCTGGAGAAGATTCCAACAGCAAATGAAATGTCTGGTCTGGTAGTAGTTAGGTAGTTGAGACTTCCTACAAGTTGTTTATACTTTGTTGCATCCTCAAATTCCTTTCCTTCAATAGATGTGAGCTTTAATTTTTGTTCCATTGGAGTAGAAGGAGGATTGCACTCTGTCATGCCAAATCTGTTTAACAAATCTCCAATGTATTTCTTTTGAGAAAGAAATATGGATTTTGGATGTTGGGTTACTTCAATGCCAAGATAGTAATGAACATAGCCCAAATCAGTCATTTCAAAACTTTTTTCCTAATTCTTTCTTTATGGATGCAATATAACTTTCATTGTTCCCTGTCATTAAAAGATCATCTACATATACCACAAGATATACAACTGTTTTGCCAACTTTCTTGACAAATAAAGTTGCTTCATCAAGATCAAAATGATTGAAGTTGAGTTTCAGAAGATGCTCAGTTAGCTTTTCATACCAGGCTCGTGGTGCTTGTTTGAGGCCATACAAGGAATTCACAAGTTTGCATACTTTATGTTCATGTCCTTTCACAACAAATCCTTCAGGCTAGGACATAAAACCATTTTCTTTTAGATCTCCATTCAAGAAGGCAGTTTTAACATCCATTTGATGGACTTTCCAACCGTTCTGAGCTGCTAGTGCAAGGAGTGTCCGGATGGTGGCCCATTTTGCTGTGGGGGCAAAAGTTTCCTCATAATCGACCCCTTCCTTCTGTGCAAAACCTTTTGCCACAAGCCTAGCTTTGTGCTTGTCAAGTGAGCCATCAACTTTATACTTGTTCTTGTAGACCCACTTGTAGCCAATTGGTTTGGTTCCTAATGGAGGATCAACCAGCTTCCAAGTCTTGTTCTTTATGAGGGCATCATACTCCTTTTGCATCGCTTCTTTCCATTCATAATGAGAAGAAGCTTCTTTTAAGGAAGTTGGTTCAAAATCTGTAGACAAGTTCAATTAACAATCATAAGAAACATCCATATCGACAAGTGAATTAGAGTCATCTACATCACTTCCATTTTACCGGTTTGAATTTCTGGTTCCCGTCTTTCCAACTTCATCAGGATGAACACTTTCAAGTGTCTTTGTCACCCACTTTGGGGGACATTTTTTTTTTAGATTGTCGAGGCTACTTCATTGATTGGGTTGGGACTGAATCAAGATTGAGTCTCCTAGTTCTATTAATCACATCACTTAAATCATCATCCGTTGTTGGAGTTTCATGCGGATGAGAGTGTTCTTCAGAAGAAGATTCTTCAGAAGAATATTCCATATGTTGATCTAGTATAGGAACCCCCCCCTTCAAGATGTGGAATCTGATTATCAAATTCTTGAAATGATTTTTCTTTTGTGAATCTATCCAAGTGATCAAGTTGCCGCTCAACAACATTGTCAGTTTTGCATGATTAAAGGAAAATTACATCTCTAGATACAACAAACCTCTTATTTACTTCATCATTTAGGCGGTATGCTGTGGAGGTGTTTGAATACCCCAGGAAGATACACTTACGACTTCTAGCAACATGTTTGTTTCTATGTACCTTTGATATCAAGGCATAACAGGTGGAACCAAAGACCCTGAGATGCTTTACCGAAGGAACATGTCCATACCACATTTCATATGGAGTCTTGTTTCTTATAGAATTATATGGACATCTATTCTTTATATACGCACCACATAGAGCAACATCAACCCAAAACATTATCTTTACATTCTTGAAAAAGAGCATGGATCGTACCATATTTAAGATTGTCCTATTCATTCTTTCAGCTACACCATTCTATTGGGGATTATAAGGCACAATTGTTTGATGTTTTATCCCATATTGGCGAATATAGTTTTCAAATTCATTTGATGTGTATTCTTTTCCATTATCAGTGCGAATAGACCCAATATGAGATTGTGCATCATTTTCAATCCATTTATGAAAATTCTTGAATGTTTGAAAAGCATCAGATTTGTTCTTCAAAAAGTATACCAAACACATTCTGGTGTAGTCATCAATAAATGTCATGATATATTTATTTCCATTTGTAGAAGGAACAAGCATTGGACCACATAAATCTGAATGAATGAGTTCAAGTTTTCTATGCGCTCTTGAATGTAAATCATGAAAGGAATGTTTGCTATGCTTTCCTAGAATGCAAGCATCACATTGCTTACGTTTCCTAGGACTTGTAGGCAAACTAGCAACACCATTTTTCTTTAATAAGCGGAGACTGTCATAGTTCAAATGTCCAAATCTAGCATGCCATAATAAACTTGATGGAAGTGTACCTTCTTCATGATGACAATTATATGAGAAATTCTGTGCATGATCAAAGGTTCCTTGCAGCTTAATAAGTCTTTCTTCTTCTATTCCCCTCATGACAAGTGAGTAGTCAGATGCTTTTCTTACCTCAAGCTTGCCATCAAACATATGAATGGAGTGACCTTGCTGGCGGATGTGGACCAAGGACAACAAGTTTCTCTTGAGCTGTGTGAGATATAGAACATGATTCAAAGAAAGTCTGGAAGACCAGGCAGTTTAAGCCTGATTGTGCCAAGCCCTGATGGCTTGATTTTTGATTGATCTACAAAGTATACTACTCCATCAACATTGTCAGTGAAATCCTCAAAAAATCTTTTCTATGAGTCATGTGGCAGGTTGCTCCTGAATCAAGCAACCAATCATTTTTCCAAGAAGCAAGTGAAGCATTAAATAAATCTTCATTTACTCCAATGTTACATTGTGCCACAACATAGTGAGTAGATTCAGGTGCTTTACCTTTGTCTGTATCATTAGTTTTACCTTTCTATTGGTTTCTTTTCTGCTCAATTTTGTCCCATGGTAGCTTGCATGTAGAGGCATCATGTGATCCATTTCTTTTGTAGCGTATGCAGTGAAAAACTACCTTTTCTCCTTGAGAATGTCTGCCCCCTGCCTCTAAAATATCTTCCTCTTCCTCTTCGACCACCTCTTCCTCTTGAAGAATCTTGGGTAGGATGATTTTCTTTATGAGCAAGGCGCACAGCCTCTTCAGAAGATTCAGGGGTTGTCTTCTTTCCAAAAGCTTTCTCTCTTTCAGCAAACTTTTTCACAAGAGAGTCAAAGGTTATATATTTGAGATTTCCATTTTCTTGCAATGACTCAAGATAATTGGAATAAGTAGGATAAAGTGCCTTGAGAAAAGAGATAAGAGGAATATCCAATTCAACCTTAGTGGATTTGATATCATGCTTTATAGACTTTACTTCAGATGCAAGTGCAAGAGGATCATTATTTTGGAGTTCAAGAGTGAAGAGTTTAATCATGAGTTGAACAACTTCAAGTGCAGAATGTGATTCATAGAGTTATTTTAGCTTTTGTAAGGCTTCAAAGGCAGTTGAATATGACGAAATATGGCGACTCACCTCTTCATTTACAGATGCTGTGATTAATGCATAAGCTTTGTTGTTCTTGTTTTCCCAAATGACGAGCTCTTTGTTTGAGTTAGGTTGTACTAGTTCATTGTCTTCGTCTCCGACACACACCCCTTTCCATAACTCATTCAAAATGAGGGTGTGTTTTATCATCCGAGACCATTCAGGATGGTTCTCCTTGCTAGTGAGAACTATTCCCACCATGGATATGATTGAATGCATTTTGTAAAAAGAAATTATTTCTGCTGATAGAAAAATACTTATGCTAAGAAAAATGTATCAAATGCAGACCAGATATTTTCTATATTTAGACTCATTCATTAGTCCTTTATTTGTCTAGCTTTGACGTCTTATTTATACATAAATTGAAAATTAATGAGACAAGGAGACAAGACAGGACTAACTACTCATTTCTATTTATACATAGGCTTTGTGCATGACTGAATTTGGGTATTTGTAAGCCCTGTCGTAAGCCTCGCTCAAGATTGAAATCTGGACATTTAAATATTTGTATGTCCGTGTTTCCTCATGATGAATTTAGAATTGCCAAACTTAAAAAAAATAGGTGCATTACTTAATATAGAACCAGGCCACGTGAAGACAATGTCAACCTCTTAACATAACGTTTTGGAGCCTGATATGACAAGCTCATTATATGACTGAAGTCCTACAAAACCATTATAACCCTATTGCAAAACCATCTCAGCTTTGACACAGAAATACAATTTTTTTTTAATCACCATTGGAGCCATTCGTAGATTATCTCTGATTGCTCTCATCATCGAGCTCGCACAATGTTAGCTTGTTATGGAGGATTTGCAAAGTCTGTGAGGTTACCACGAAAATCGGGCCTTAAAACCTCTCGGTACAATGTTAATTCATCTACCTGAACTGAGTTCTAAATGCAAGGGTTACAGACCCTCATAATCGAACAACGTATATATTGAAATGGTGTATATATTGAGCATTGATTCAAATGTGTAAAAATTACCCAAGAAACAACATTTTTCTGTATAGTTAGAACCTTGGCTGAGTGAATTCAAGACTTCTAACTCCGCATTTCAAGGCCTCGGCCGCTCCCGTTCCACGTTCACCACACCAACGTTCCTCAAACAGACTGCATGGACTCACACTAATGGCGAAGGAGATGGCTTTCAGTGAATAAGTATGGCAGAAAACATTATGGAAAAAAACGTTTGTGGACAGTCCAGAGAGCCAGAGAACGCAGATAATGCAGCGTTCAGACCTTCCCACTATGTCAGGCCTGAATATATGGAATATGGCAGACAGAGGGCACAGGCAGTGTAATTGTATGGAGGAGCAGCACAGGTTTATAGAAAGCAGACAACGGAGTTACAAGGGACATAAGAGCTAAAAAAGGAGATGGCTCTGATACCATGTCAGGTCACGCAGTAACTCCATTAGGCAAAAATGATTCGTGTGTTTTATTCCATCAGGTAGGTCTCCATTATATACATGAGGGAGAGACTGTTTAGTTCATCTCCTGATGACTGTTCATATTTATAATTTATCTATTTACATAAATTCACCCAATCACAAGAATTAGGTGTCAACATTAACAAACTTACGATAATACCCCGTCAACCCGAGAAATCCTCACAGATGCTTTATGGATGTGGGGATTTTCCATTCCTTAATGGATTTAATTTTTCTAGGGTCTACCTTAACACCTTCATGAGATACAATATGACCCATATATTCCACCTCTTGGACTCCAAAGAAGCATTTGGATCTTTTTTTTGCATATAATAGTTTCTCCTCCAATAGTTGTAGCACCCTGTCAACATGTTCAACATGATCCTTCCAAGACTTGTTGTAGATTAGTATATCATCAAAAAATACTAACACAAATTTTCTAAGGAAGGGTTTGAATATGGAATTCATCAAACATTGAAATGTAGAAGGTGCATTAGTAAGGCCAAAAGGCATGACCAAAAATTCATAATGACCCTCATGAGTTCTAAATATTGTTTTCAGAATGTCTCTAATCTTCATTCTGATTTGATGATATCCTGAACAAAGATCCAACTTGGTGAAGTGAATTGATCCATACAATTCATCTACTAATTCATCAATGACAGAAATGGGAAACTTATCTTTAACAGTGAGCTTGTTGAGCTCCCTATAATCTAGACACATGCACCATGATCCATTCTTCTTGTGCACCAATATTACTGGAGCAGAGAAAGAACTTTGACTTGCTTGAATTATACCAACCTCTAGCATATCTGCAACCATACGTTCAATTTCATTATTTTGGGCATAGGGATATCTGTACGGCTTGATGTTTGGAGGAACACTTCCGGGAATCAGATGAATAGCATGTAATGATCACGAATAGGTGGTAGACCTCTGGGAGCCTCAAATACCTTGGAATTATTGTCCAAGACTTTTTGGAGATCTGGAGAAATAGATGATTCCGATGTGGAAACATCTAGCAAACATAATTGAGCAATTACACCTCTTTGTTCCTTTTTCTGAAGCTTCGTCATACCGTTAGAGCTGATTATCTTTCCTAGTTTCCCTACAATACCCACTAATTCAAATTCCTTTCCTTCCACAGAAAATTTCATGAAAAGTTCTTGAAAATTAAAAGCTATTGTACCCAAGGATTGTAGCCATTGGACTCCTAGTACAACATCAGCACCTCCCATTGGAATGGAAAGCATTGGGCTACTCAATACATGTTCTCTGATGGATAGCTTGATATTATTGCACTTTCCAGAGAAATTTATCGTTCCTCCATTTGCAACCATCACTTAACGCTTTGGTGCTAGATATAGGAAGCAATTCAATTCTTTTTCTACCGTACAATGAATAAAATTGCGGGTACTTCCTAAATCAATCAACACTATTACCTTTTTCTTCTTGATTTGTCCTTCTATCTTGATGGTTTTAGGAGTGGTAATTCTAGCCAATGCATTACGAGATATGGTCAGATTCATTTCTTCTTTATCTAGGCTTTGTTCCTGCAGTATATCCTCTTCCTTTGACCTTTCATGCTACTTTTCTTCTTCCTCTTCACAATCCATGTAAACTAATTTCTTCTCAGCACACTGATGACGTTTAGTGTATTTGCTCTGACAACTTTAACAAAGCCCTTTTGCTCTTTTTTCTTCCAATTTTTGTGGTGTCAACCTTATATGTTGTGGAAGGCTAGGGGTAACAAGACTTCCATGTTTATAGTTGTGACTGGTATGCTTCCTGGTTACCATAATTTTGCTTTCCATTTTTCTTGCTAACCTGAATGCCTTCTCTAATGACTCAAGTTCCCAAAGGAAAACATCATGTTGCATATTATCCTTTAAACTCCCTATGAACACATCAATCCTATGCTCCTCTGGAATATTCTTTACCCTTGTGTTCAATTTTTAGAACTCTTCAACGTGCTCCATTATTGAACCCTTTTTTTTAGACTTATCAATTGGCTAAAAAAAGCGTTGCTTTTTGTATCCTCATAATGTACTGTCAATTCTTCCATAAAAATTGCCCAAGTGATAATTTGTTTACAAGAGCAAAGCCATTGATACCATACAAACTGATTTGGTTCCAAATATAAAGTTGCAATACTTACCTTTTGTGTGTTTTGCACATTATTGAGATCGAAAAATTCCTCCATCTATAATATCTTCCTGATGTCGATTTTTGGAATATGGTGGGTCTTTGATCCAAAATTAGAGTTTATGGAATCATGATTAAAATTTCTTTTATTCTCATCAAGAGTCTTTAGTACCTTTTCACCATTAGTGACCATTTCGTCTAGCAACTTATTCATATTTATCTTCAATTCTTCCATCGTATCATCCATGCCATCCATTTTAGTGTCCATGCCATTCATCTTGGCTTCCATGCCATCCATCTTAGCTTCTATGCCTTTCTTTAAACAATCCATCTTAGCTTCTACACCTTTATTTAAACCATCCATCTTAGCTTCTACATCTTTTATCTTAGATTATGTTACTTTTGCGCAAGTGACATTTGTTGCACTTGGTCTCATAATTTTGATATACCATGTTGCATTTCTTCTTCTTCTTCATGAGTCATGCTAGAGCTTTCAAGTTTCTTACTAGGTGTTTGCATTTTTTTTCCTCAGTGCATCAATTACTGATAATAATGCTTTACTATGCCCTTTGAATTCCTTCAAACTATTTTTTCAAACCAAGCTTATGCAAAAATTTAAAAAAACTACACACCTTTTTTCACTTTGTAGGAGCTTGATACTGAATCTGATGCATCTCTGTAATTTCGAATCATCTAGTTCTAAAATTTTGATCTGTAGTAGCACTCTGCATCCCCTTTTCAATGCCACCAGTCTGATCCAAATTGGTTTCTCCAAGAAAGCGTTATGCACAATCTCCCAAGATGACCTGATTATAGACCTTTCCAGAAGAGTGAACTTGTATGAAGTGCCACGTGTCAGTGTTTCAACATTTAGCATCAAATAATCTATACAAGAAACTAAAGTTTGTCCTCTTTCTATACCTTCTTACAAAATTTCAATCCGATGCATAGAGAGAAAGTTATGATGATTTTCCCTAGGTCACCTGTTTGGAATGTAATTCAGGAGTCTACAAAAAGACCAACTTCCTCAGATGATATCTCTGCAAATATAGTGCAAAAGGCTTTGAAGTTTGAACTGGCGGTTCAATGTCATTTTGTCTCAAATGGGTTTTTGTTTTTGCTTCTGAAACATCACAGAAAAAAATTATAGTGAAAATTCCACGATGACCTATTTGGAGCAGCAAAACCCTAGAATCCAAAGCTTTGATACCAAATGTTATGAAACCAACTCACAAAAAGATAGAAAAGAGAGATCAACACCTTAGAATTCAAATGAACAAAACCTCCTTTCTATATATAGGAGTCTATGGAGTCACAATATAACCTAGCTGACCTAACAATAATATATAAAGCCACAAAAGTAACAATAGAGGGATTGTATGGGGCACAGTAATAAAAATATGGGGACAATAGGGGCACAATAATATTAATAAGGGATACAACTACAATAGTAATGGGGTAATCACTAGTATTATAGGGACCTAATAGGTACTTCCATGTTCCACCTGACCATAGAATGGTTGAGCCAAATCTCTATTCAACCATTAACCCTTGTGCCATATTCCAAGCATGAATGTGGGATCTCATAGAACACATCAATAAAAAACCATATAGTGCTTCCAGAGGCCATCCATCTCAACCCATCAAGGGTGATTCCACCTGTTATAGACATATTTGGGCACTTCAATCCCAATCTCATATGTCCATAAACCAAGGGCTTCTAAGCCCCTAAAAGTGTTGTTACACACCCTAAAGGAACAAGGTCAACTCATTACATGACCTCCTAGAAGTTTTCCTTGAGAAACTACTCAAAACTAGTTAAAACTAGACCATACAAACTGCTAAGTGCTAAGAGTCCGATGCATCTCACCTAATACATGCAGAAAGTGTGATGCATACTGAAACACCCTCCTGTAGGGTATAATGAGCGAGATCAGAAAAATGGTAGAGGTTGTTGGCTAACTGGAAACCCAGAGAATCTTCTAGAAACTGCTCATTTCACACTTGACTTTCTGAATTCACCTGAGGATGAGTAAGAGATCATGAAATCTCCAAGTGGAAACAAAAACTATCAGAGAAATGACACTAATCAAAATCCTAGAAGCTAACTCACCCACCTGCAAATATCTATATATGGATCCTTCATCCTAGAGATCGAGGGGCTGGAAGTTTGTATCTTGTAAGGAAGTGCTATTGCATTCTTTGTGGAACATCATAGTGTTTGGTGATATAGCTTTTCATGAGGTGAAGGGGGCTTTCATGCTGGGAGGATGGCACTAGGTCAGATCAACAGGTGGTAATCCTCTCTTCTACTACTTCTATCAATAAAACTATTTGAGTTTTCCTCCTTATTCTTGTATATCTCTGGATCTTGTGTCGATATATGGATTTGTATGGTTAATGTATATCTGATTCTATATTGTTTATGGTTATACATCTCTATGTTTTGATGGTATTATGTTGCTTTGACTCTACAGGTGTTTTTTGAAGTGGTACAAGTCAAGAAAGAGTGGAAAAGATCTGTCAAAAGGGACAGGAGACAAGAAAGGAGCCAAGTGAAATACTGATGTTGGTACTCTCTGCTTCTCTCTCATCTATTTCTCATAAAGGAAAACACAAGTGACTTTAGTTCGTTTTTTTCTAAGATATCTACCTATCTTAGTGGGACTAGAAGCTATGAATGGACACTAGTTTTCCTGATAACAAAATGGCGACTCCGCTGGGGAGCGAATAGCTTGTTTGCTTGTTTCTATTTGTTTTCTTTATAAACTACAAATGGAGCCTGATGTTAAGCCAGCTAGCCTTCGAACTGCTTTTGCTATGCAACTACAAAGTAGATCAACGTTGCTTCAGTCAATCTCTAGGTTAGCTTATGAACTAAACATCTGACTTGCAAACATCCTAAGTGCCCTGGTGATAGCTCTAGTAACCTCATTAGATCATCCCCTAGGCTTTGTGTTGACTGACTATCATTAGCTTAGGCTAAATCCCTGAACTAAGCTACAAACTATGAGCAAAAACCAAGACCAGTCTCATCCCTGGACCATCACACTGTCTCTCATTGACAGTCTAGATGCATCACACCTCCCATGTGTTGCAGGTGAGATGCATCCCTCTTTCCCTGTGTTACAGGTGTGATGATTAGGGAAGGTTGTTTCTGCATCCATATTTTGGTTTTCTCTTCATTGTCTTTAACTTTATTTAGTAGTCTTGTTGTCTATGATTAGTATACCACTGTTGAAACTCTCTTCCTTTGCATTATTCAACCTCCATCATTCAAAGAATTGTGAACGTTTTTATGTATTTTTCATCATTTACAGTTCTCCTTTGCAAACGGTAGCTTAATCAAACTGTCGTCTTTTGATTTGAAAGTGTCGCAAGTGTCATTTTCAGTCAAAGAAAAGAACCTTCCTCTTTGTGATAGTCGCTTACACTTTTGCCATTGTATTTGATTTGAAGTAGTAATATTTCAAGTGTCGAAAGTAGTTTTCAGTTCGAAATCGCAAAGTGTCATATTAGTCTTCCTTTCATTTTCTGAAAAGAAAATTGTTAGTACTGTTGCTTTGAAAGAAAATAGTTAAGATCTATACATAGCATTCTTTTTTTCATTCACACATTAAGAAAGTGGAAAACAAATATATACATGTGCATTTTCATTTAGACTGCTTGTGGAAATTGATTTAGGACAGTGCATCTAAGTGTGTGCTCTCTGCTCTATGTTGAAAGAATTTCTCTTCTCTTTCCTTAGTAGCTAGGATTTTCATTGCAAAAAGAAAAATAAATGACTGTTTACTATCTTGGATTGCATATTTAGGAATTTTATATCTACATCACGCGGTGAACCTTAAAGGAAAACTTCTTAAGAAAGATTAACTGTAAAAAAAAATTCAATGAACATAAGAATTGTTTGGAACCTAATGCACAACATTTAGAAGTCTAGGCTAGAGACATATTCCAGTGTTGCAAAGCTTGGTAACTATCGCTTTCATCGTAGGTTGGGTGATTCCTCCTTTTTGAATGACAAGTGCCAGTACGGACTTGTGCTCCCATGTACCATAGAGTATTTATTGGGAGCCCACAATAGGCTATATCCTTTATCTTTAGGAAGTCGTGTCTGTCGCCTTATCGATTGCAATGCACTAAACACAACATTCAAGAAGATTGGCTTTCGTACTATAAAAAGTATTCTGCAATTTTTTCATTGGTTTGGTAATCCCTCTGTCTAGATTTCCAGAGTAGTCACTTTTGTTCCTTTTTAGACTCCTTAAAAGAAAAGGTCCATCTGAGCACTTGTCACTTTAGGCTCATTAAAAATCGAAGGTGACTAGAGTCATCTTTATCTTTTTATCCACTCTTAAGAATTGAATAAGCAAGTTGTGTCAAAGCATCATAAAATTTATTTTAATCGGAATAATGTCATTATTCCCTCATTTGTCTTAGGTTGATAAAATGGAGTCCACCAATCAAGGATTTACCCTTGGGGGAATCCTAGTCCCCTCTCCTCTTGGGGAGATGTTGGTGGACCTCATATGGCCACATTGTCCCTTCCAGGACTAACAATTGGCCTGCCACTATAGCTTTTCTCGACCTCTGTCGTTCAAATAACAATGATTCTTGAGCAATCAAATCAGCAACCGGATGATACTAGAGTTACACCCCAACCTTCTACTTCATTTGTTTATCCCTCTCCTTCCTCTTTGCTTGGTGAAGGCAGTAAAACTAAAAACCAAGTAATTGAGAAGAAGAAGAAGAAAGGGAAGGAGAAGAAGAAGAAGAAACCAATGGAAAAAGGAGACAACCATGCATCGTCTGGCGAAAATCCACATGTTTCACCATCCAAACCTAAATCTCCATGAGTCATTTGTAAGGGCGAGAATGATCATCAAGATTCTCCTTACATCACATGGATCTTAAGGGACTGGTCTCCCCGCTTGCACAATCCAGTGTCCTCAAACTTTGATGCTCATGTTGAAAGTACACCATAAACTAGTGAAAATGAAATCAATGGAAATAAAGGAAGATCTAAAATTCCTTGTAGACTGTGTGAAGGTGATCATGCCAACCACCATTGTCCCTTCCTAGACAAAGCTAAAAGAGTCTTGGATAACTGTCCTACTTCACCGCTACAGCTTCCTCCTGGATACAAGAAACTCTTGCCAAGTCCATCACTAGTTGAAAATCCGACTGACACAACTTTGTGGTTATTCGAAGCATCTATCATTGAAGATAAACCCTCTGAGTCCACACAGGACCAAAGTCAATAGGTTGAGATGGCAGTCGACCCAATCTTGTCTTTAGAAGGTCTACCTGCAGATTATACAGTCACCAAAGAGAATGAGAACGACACCGTTCAAATTCTTTTCGTCAACAAAGAATTCGATAAACATGGGGGCAATCTACCCCTTCCTTTACCATAGGAATGAAGTTCATCAGAGGTTTACCTGTCTGTTTGTTCGGTCCCTCCTCCAAGCAATCTAGTCATTTTCTTCAACTGGAATGTAATAGGCAAACCCTGTCTACCATCTAATGTACCATTCCGAATTATAGTACAAACTTACAAAATGGTCATGGTTGGTACTATCATAGATGAAGGGGCTTCTGTGAGTATCATTTCCTCAAGTGCTTGGAAAGCGCTTGGTTCACCATCACTTCTACCTGAGATTCAAAATCTGATAGGCTTCAACAAACGAACTAGTCGACCGTTAGGTATCCTTCCAAGTTTGTCTATAACTCTGAGAAGGAAAACCATTTATCTAAATGTAATGGTAGTCCAAGGACCTTTATATTACAAGCTACTCCTTGGGCGTGACTACATTTATAGCATGGGAGCTATTATTTCCTCACTCTTTCAAGTGATATGTTTTCCGCATGAAGGTAGAGTGGTCCAGCTTGTAGACCAGCTTCATTCCCTGGTTCGAACCTAGCTAATAGTTAAGTGCCGTTCCTAATTGGTGTTTTTGCACAAGGAATGTCTCATCAATCTCGAGTCAATCCACTTGATGAACCCGAGTGATTCAGTGAATGTGGCTAAACCCAGGAGGCATGCACCCTGGTCTGTTTTGGCAGGAAAACTTTAGGTATAGGTTAGTTTTCCGTGAAGGATATATGACTAGTCTGACACACCCATCCGTTTAGGAAAATGGGATTAGAATGGAATAAGATTCCCTCGTCGAAGGTTAGGTGATTGGAACTGGAATCACCTTCATCCATTTTGATGGACAAAGCCAAGGAAGTGTGTTTGTCTACTGCGCAAGTGGAACCATCTTGCTATTCAAGAACGTCTGTATGGTAACCTGGAAACTCTACTTCTCTATACCTGGGGGCGTGAAATTTTTTTTCCATGCAAGTGAAAAGCGACCATTTATTTTCTTAGTTTGTAGGTTCTTAAACCTTTAAACTTGTAGGTTGGTTGTTCCTAGCTTGCATAAAGAAAGGCTCCGGAGCAAAGTTTCGAATGGGGCAAGCTCCCTAAAAAATGAACCTATCGATGAGACATCCTTATTATATGACTGGCATGAGTAGTTTTACGCAAAGTTTAAGCTCATTAAAAAAAATAAACCTAACGATGAGCAAATGTTCCCCCAGAGTTTAAGCTTAATAAAAAAATGAACCCATCCTTTGGTAAATAACCATTGCGATCGCATAATCATCAACTTTTGAGCCTTGTTCGCGTTCTTACCATCACCTATATTGTTTTTAACTGATCATATGCCTCCATTTGATTGTTTACCCCTTTTGAGGAACAGTTGCGATGACTGATTCTATTAGCCATTTTCTTTATAGTGATGTGATTGAAAAGTTCCAAACCTTACCTAGAACTAGCTACTATCTGAAAACATCAGTCATTCCTCAAAAAATGAGTCTCCTTTAAGCTCTTTTCATCTGACTCGTAAAATATGAAAATATTGCTGAGCAATTGGCCTCTCCAGCTCGTTAAAGCAATCAAAAGTGCCACCCCTTATATATTTTAATCTTTTTGGACCTAAGGGATCATGACACAAAAATATCAAGTGTTTGACTTGTATGGCTCGTTAAAACTATCAAAAAGTCATCCCTTTTGTATTATTTTATACTTTTTAAGACTTAAGTGATTATGCTACAAAAAAGGATTACTGGAGTTGCCTTTCTGTCTCTTTTTAGACACTCTAAAATTGAAAAGGAATGAGTTATATTTGTCGTTAAACTTGTTAAAACAATAGCGACAAACTTGTCCATGCAGACAAGAGCGAGTTTCACTGTCGCTAGGCTTGTTAAAACATATCGACGGGTTTGTTTGAAGGGAAAATTATAGAACAAGCATATGTTATCCTCCTCAAGCCTGAAAAAAAATAAAGAGGTATTGGTCAGTAATGACTCAGGAAAAATTGGGAAGAAAACTTGAAGAAATTTTACTGGTAGCAGGTCGCTCTTGAACATGACATTTTCACTCCATCACCATGATTGAGTGAGGTTGGGTTATTCCGTTCACCGGTCATATAACCATTGGTCCTTCGTACCATCCATTCTTGGGGTTAACGCTACCAATCCATTTTAGTGTCGCCAATGTGTTCAAAAGAAGTCTCTTAGAGAATTCACCAACCCAACTTACATCTCATCCACTCCAATACCTTCACGCTTCATTCTTTCATGACCACCACCATCAAACTTATATCATCAGATCATTTTCACCTCCACAAAATCATTTGCTTTGTTTCATGTCATAGATGAGGGATTCATTAAGGCCCTCCTACGATGGGTCACTTCTTGTTGACATCAGCTCATTATCCAAGAAGTTGACTTAGAAACAACCCTTTCAGTAATTTGAATCTTGCATCCCTCAATGGCAAGTTTCTCACTTCCGGCGACAAGTTTACATCAATGGCCTTCGACCGGGATATTTTGCATGGTGTTCAACATCGACTCATGTATTCAGACCACGTGAATTGTACTGCTATACCTTGAGGGTCATCATCATTATCATTGATTCCTCTTGTGCCTGTTAACAGCTTAAATCATTGGCTGGTAATCAGGTGATGTCTTTTTGTGTTCAACGTCAAATCCTTTCACATGGATCGACTTGTACTTCGGGCGAATATTGAACAAGTTTGGAGACCCTGGATATAGTTTCATCCATTCAGGTTGCAACATATTCAGGAAAATAAAGACATCAAATGTGCATCATAGCTGAACAGATAATCATCCAAGCTAAGGGATGATAGCTCTACCAGAATCATCAGTATGCCATACAGATGGTTGTCTATCACATATACATGAAAATGAATTTATAAAGATGAACATGGGAATGCCCGCCTCAGCTATATCATGAAAATATCATGAATATAATGTATTGTATTGTATCTTATTATAGGTCACCTTCTAGTTCGAAAAACCTCGGATCCTCATGATAAACCATTTCACTTGACATCAGAAGATTTACGACCTCATGCTTTAGGGGGCAACTGTTATAGACATATTTGGGCACTGCAACCCCAATATCATATTTCCATAGACAAGGGGATTCTAAGCCCCTAAAGGTGTTGTTACACACCCTAAAGGAACAAGGTTAGCTTATTACATCATCTCCCAGAAGTTCTCCATGAAAAACTACTCAGAACTGGTCAAAACTAGACCATACAGACTGCTTAGTGCCAAGGGTGTGATGCATCTCAGCTACTACATGTAGAAGGTGTGATGCGTACTAAAACACCCTTCTCTAGGGTGAAACGAGTGAGAAAACAAATGGCAGAGGTAGTTGGCTAAGTGGAAATCCAGAGAATCTTCTGGAAATTGCTCATTTGACACTTGCCTCTCTGAATTCGCCCAGGGATGAGTAAGAGATCATGAAATCTCCAAGTGGAACCAACAACTATTAGATAAATGACACTAACCAAAGTCCCAGAAGCTGACTCACCCACCTGAAAATATCTATATATGGATCCCTCATCCTAGAGATCCAGGGGCTGGAATTTTGTATCTTGTAAGGAAGTGTTGTTGGTTTCTCTGTGGAACATCATAGTGTTGGGTGATCTACATTTTCATGAGATGAAGAGGGATTTCATGCTGGAGGATGGCATTGGGTTAGATCAATGGGTTGTAATCCTCTCTTCTACTACTTCTATGACTAAAGCTATTTGAGTTTTCCTCCATATTCTTGTATATCTCTGGATCTTGTGTTGCTATATGAATTATTATGGTTAATATATATCTGATCCTATATTGTTTATGGTTATAAATCTCTACGCTTTGATGGTATTATGCTGCTTTGAGTCTATAGGTGTTCTTTGAAGTGGGACAAATCAAGAAAAAGTGGCAAAGATCTTTCAAAGGGGAGAGGAAAAAAGAAAGGATCCAAGCAAAAGACGAATGTTGGTACTCTCTGCTTCTCTCTCATCTATTTCTCATAAAGGAAAACACAAGTGACTTTAGTTTGTTTGTTTCTAAGATAGCTACCTGTCTTAGTGGGACTAGCAGCTCTGAATGGACACTAGTTTTCCAGATAACACCACCTCACATTTAGACATCACAAAACCATCATTAGATTGGTCTACCACCAAGCCTACCAAGGTTTCAAGAGTGTTTGTTCCAATCAAGGCTCACAGGACTAGTAACTCAATCCACAACTACAACTGGGCTTCAAGAGAATTTTTCTAACCTGGGCTTCCATGACTAGTAACTCAACCCAAGCTGTTTCAGGTCTTCCAAATTGTTTGTCAAACTAGAGCTCCATGAACTATTAACTCAACCAAGCTAAGGAAACATGAGAAAAAACCAAGAAGAAATAATGAATTGAACCCCCAATCTCCACGACTATCTATGAAATGGAAAAGCTAGGAAATCCTCTATCAATCTTGGAAATCCTCCACGCCAATGATAGATCATAACCAATAAACCACATGCATATTCCATGTGTACCAAAAATAGTGAGGAAAACATACATGCAACTCAATGCATGCAATAAAAACCCAATTTAGTTATTGATCTCGATGTGCTCTTGCTCTTTCATGTTCTTCATTTGCCTTCCTTCTCCAAAACTCTATGTATGCCACACCCTTCAAGGGTGCTCCGAGAAAACTCCAAGTATCCAAGAGTATGTGTGTGTGTGAGAGAGAGAGGGAGAGAGAGAGAGAGGGAGAGAGAGAGAACAATGAGAGAGCTCCAAAACCAAACCGATAAAAGTTTACCAACTAATCCTCAGAAGTGTTTTTATGAATGAAGCCTCTATTTTCTTCATTTTCCATTACTTTCCTTCATTTTCCTCCTCACATGTAACCTACGACCTTTCACCTCCCTTTTCTCCTAATTTCTAGTATTTTCATAAATAAATGTGCCAAAATTGAAATTTTTCCTTTCCAAAGACTTAGTCATTTCCTTTGCCAAATTTCTTATCCATTAATAACCAAATGGACACCCACACTAGGATCTCTTACCCAACATTTAGCTTGGAATATGTGTTGAATCAACCGTGGTTATTGTTTTTCCATTATTATCTTTTATTACATGAAACTTTTACCAGGGCTATTAGAACCTACAATTAACAACACTAAAATCATATGATGCCAATGTATTTTTCCACATGTAATATTTTATTTTAGAAAAAAATGAGGAAATGTAAAATGTGTGGAGCCCAAGGGTCCCACATGGAATATGAAAATTCATTGCAAAGTTCTAAAGTCATGATGTAGAATCCCAAATGTCACATAGGAATTAAAAAAGTCACATGGGATCTCAAGAGTCATGAGGGAATGTCAAGAGTCACAAGGGAGGTAGAGAGTCACTACATTTGTTATAAAGACACCCTCATAGCTGAAGTAAAATAATTTTCACCTTGGCTTCTCAAGCAAGGGATAGGAGACAAAATTATTCTTTTGAGGAGCAAGTGGTGGCTTTACATTCTACTATTCGAACTAGTGTTGTATCATTGCAATAATCTATCTTGGGACTTTCAATCAATGATTTGAAGCTCTTGAAGCCAAAACAAATTCATACATATATCATGGATGATTGTAATATTATTATTTCATTACTTCTAGTGTATGTATATTTTAACACATATTAATGAAAATTAACTATTTCATTGCCTTCAATATGCTTCTTTGAATTGTGTGTCTTTTGTTTTGCAGGATTGTTGTTTCTTTGTGAACTATTTCAAAAGATAATAAACAATTATTTTAGACATATTTCTATGGATTTAATAGGATAGTACTATTAATTTTATTTTAAAGACTCACTTTCTCTTCTCATTCATGAAAGAACCTCTATACACTTTGCAGTCGAATACATTACAAAGTTAACTTACTTCTTCATCTCGAAAGTATATATGTTTCTATTGTGTCATTTATTACAACCAAGATAAATAATTAAGAATATGGTAGCCATGAATATTTCTAAGATGGGGCTCTTACTACAAATGATGTGAGGTCTACCTAGGAATTCATATCATGGATACTATTATATGGTGGAAGTTTCCAACACTGTCAACATTCTGGCACTAGAAGGAATGTAGCCTTTGTATGGCCGATAATTCACCACAAGCGCATAAGGAACCTTTTTTTCAAGGTAGAAATTGTCCAAGTCCAACTCCAGATCATATATCTAAGAAAGGAGATTCTTATCATCAAGGCATGGATTATTCTAATGAAGTCACTTATGAGCAACTACAAATACATTAGCCTATACTTGTCGGTTTGCTAGAGCTCTTGGATTACTTCTCGTCACATCCATTGTTCCTTATAAAAAGTCAAGGAAAGAGACAAATTGTCATGGAATTTTAGTTTCTTTAGTGGAAGAATTGATTACCACAACCTTGAATATTTATTTGTCTCACATGAAGAATTTTTTCATAAAGGGGATCTTCCACCACTTATTGGGGAAAATATGGGAGGCGATGGGAGGATTTTCACTTTTTCGACAAACAAAAACCAATATGATTCAGGTGCATGTTGGTGCCGACACACCTGTTCCACTTGGACCCCCATCATTGCCACTTTCATTTTTTCAATTTCCTTAATTGTAGCACAATTTACTATTTTTGGCATTTTTTTGGGTCTTGAACTTTCGGAGTAGTTTCGAGGCACTAAACAAAGTTTTATTTGTGAAAAATAGGGAGCATTTTTGTATTCATATAATATTTGTTGTTTGAAAGTTATATCCCTCATATAGATCTTTCTAACAAGGTATTTTGTGTGTCAAGCAAAGATCGTATTGCAAAGTTACGACCCCAGAAAATTGATGTATGAATTTACCTAAACGGGGCCCATAATTTTCGCACTTCATCTCATAGGGTTAAATTTTCTGATTTTTAGGGCATTCCAGTATTTCTCAATAATAAATAGGCCTTGAGCCTCATTGTAACAAAGTTTAGAGGCATGTATCTGCCACGTCTCTTCTCAGAAATAATCTACCATCACCTGAGCTAGTTTATTTCCATTATGTAGGTAAGCATATTTTAGTTATTTGATATTAATGAAATGAAGTTTTATTTCAGCTGCATCTCAATTTTTTTTTGGATATACGTCCATATCACAAGAGATAATGAACAAGCAAATCACAACATAAATTTGAACAATTATTGAGACGAATCATCAAAACCAGAGAGTGAGTAGGAGAAGTAGAACAAACATATGCACGATCACCAATTGCATTGGATGGCCCAAGGGGCTCTTTCTCTTCTCTAAAATATTTGCCACTTACCAAAGCACCCAAAAAAGTTGCTTTCAAAGTATTATCCATACAAGGGAAGGGTGAAGATCACATTGATGACTTATACTTACATATGAAGATGTTTTATGTACATTTCGATGATGTTTCTTGTAGATTATTTTCACATACTATAGAATGTAGAGCATCATTTTGGTACCATACCCTTCCACCAAATTTAATCCATAATTGGAGGGAGTTCAAATATTCATTCTTAGAATAGTTTGTTGATAATAAAACTTTTTCCATGTTAACTAAAGAACTTGGAACCGTTAATATAGGGGATGAGGAAAAGGTTAAGTATTTTAATAGAATATTTACGTGTATTTTGAACAAGGTCACCACTGATGTGAAACCGTATGATTCAATAATTGAATATTATTATATTGCTTCCTTTCCCACTAACATTTCCATTTTTCTAAAACGTACTACAAAACAATCTTTAGCTCTTAACTTTGTGGAAACAATAGTTGTTGAGAAGTACTTGAGGTCTATTGGAGTCATTGTTGATCAGGAATATTGAAAGGACTCCAAAGACACTGGTAAAAGGTCCCAAGACTCTTTTGCTATCACTAAAGAGAAATGCCTTTTTGATGTGGATAACTTGACAAAGTCTTTGAAGTTGTTAGCTAGTGAAGTATATGACCTCAAAAGGAAGTCAATTGAGGCTTCTATTAATAATAATCTTTTATGCTGTTTCTTAAGAAGAACATCAATCAAATAGCCCAGTATGCACAAAGCTCTAATCTTGTATTTAATGTTGAAAAATTGTGCATGGATAACTATTCTACCTTTCATCAATAAGCACACTCCTAGAAAACAGGCCCACAATGGAAGAATGCCATGAATTTTTTGGTTCTAATGTGATAAAATGCTTATCAACAAAACAACATTCATAGTAGACTCAAGAGACTAATGAACTAGCCTAAATAGAGGAAAACATAAGTGCTAGTTATTAAATTTCGACATTTGATCTTATTTTGAGTAACGATCGGCAATGTGCTAGTGAGCCCTCAGTGTGTGAATAACCTCTTGATGAGCCTCGGTATTGCAACAAGAATGCTGCAACTTCCAAGGCTACTGACTTTAATTATCAACCCGAGGTTCATACAAACTCAAGACGTATAGACACTATATGTGCATCATACAATGTGTCCTTCCTTTGTTGCCATGATGTAATGGAGTGCATGTACTGAAGTCAAATCCTAAACTAATTGTAGAAAATGAAATGTTCAAAATCAAACTTTAACCTATTGGAAGCAAGAAAGTACAAGGAAAGAAACATATTCTAACTGCATAAAGATCATGAACTAAATGTAAAGGAAACCTAGTGTAACCTTATTTATCACATGTGACCATTTAAACTAACTGAACATGGAGTCTAATAGAGGGAGTATTAACTACTATGTGCATGTGTGAGTATAAAAGAACTCTTTTTTTTAATCTTTTTGTTTTATAAATGCAAATGTTAATTCCCACTTGTTCTTTGGAAGGGGAGACAACTATGGAGTAAGAGGGTTAAAATGGTCTTGATGGCGTGGAGGTCAAGTAGAGCCCTAATTCCAGCTTCAAAGATGATTTTTCTCAATTAAATCTCAAAACAGGCTGGTACAGGATTTCCTGTAGGATGTACTAGTTCTCTGTTATGCTTCTTAACCTGCAAAGCAATACCGAACCGAGAATATGCAAGAAAAAATACCGAGAACACAGAATATGCGAAGAAGATATACCCAGAACACAGAATAGCAATGATTTTATTACTCAGAGAGAAATGTTCACAGGCCTCTTCGAGGGGGCAACCTCCAATAGAGCAGAGCTCGATTACAAAACAAGACACGATGCTCCTCGCAGGGAGTCTCTATCCTATATATATGACTCATACATGCAATACCATGGGCCAATACCATGGGTTTTATTAATACCATCTATCTAATACTACGGCCCATTTGCAACTCACTGTGGTCCCGTCATTAATTGTGGGTTAACCACTTACAAATATTAATGTGGGCTTTATTGACTCTTGACTATGACGTGATCCCATGACATAAATAAGGCGTTAGGGTGGGACCCTAACAAGTCTTCAGGGTAATATCACAACCTTTGGAAAACATTTGATTTCTTTTTACCCTCAAGAATCAGAATGAAGAAAATCAAAGAAAATTCGGGAAATGGAGCTTTTCGGCTCTCGGTAGATGCACCAAAATATTATCAAATGGGCTAGAAAGAGTTGGGCTATGTCAACCTTCAACACAACATAAATATTTCAAACCAAATTTTGATTGGAAGTTAGCCCTTCCAATATGGGAGGGATCTCATAATATTTTAAAAAATATAGATGTCTAACTCTAGTTTTCTATGTGATTTTTCAGGTGAAAGAGTGTGCGGACAACCACCATTGGGCATGGAGTCAATTAAATAAAATCAATAAAAAACAAAACTGTTTTGTGGAAGTTGAGGCATTTTTAGTTTACTAATATGAATATGGAAATTCACAGTAATCATGGAAAATTGAAGGAAGTTGGAGCAATGTAACATTGAATTCCAAGTAATCAAATAGGCTATGAAAACTAATAATAACATAGAAACAGGATATGATGGAACTGAAACCACAAAACGAATCTCAGGTTAAAAACAAAGGATTGTTGCAAAATGTATTTCTGTTAACTGAAAATTATACAACGCTGGTGTTCTCACATCATCGATCCCCCTTTTCTCAGATTCAAAAATCTTATTATTTATAGAGTAATATCTCTTTTACAAAATCTGCCACCTGGGCTAGATTCGATTGACAACTATGAAATCTAATCCTATTTGATTTAATAAAACATTGTGCCATTATAGGGATATTCTATTTTAATAGAGTTTGAATACAAATGAGAGTCACATAAACAGAGTCTATCCAACTATTACAATAATTTAGGAAAAATTGCAATTGTTTGTAGTGTGGCACGGTATTTGTGGAAACTCCAAACATCTGGCCTTCGAATCCTACTATGTTGTTTCTAAGTAAATGTGTTGGAAGTGTTTCACTATTCTTTGTCTCGCTACCCTCTATGTCTCATTGTATTTATACCTCACTGCCCTCTTTGTCTCGCTACCTTTGTTTCTCACTGTCATCTTTGTCTTGTTGCCTCCGTGTTCTATTTTATGACCATGCTGTTGAAAAACACCCTCACTATCCCATTGTGTTTCATTGTCCCACCTTTCACTGCATTCTGTTTGATGACTGTTATGATGGATACACATTGAAAATACCCTCACTTCCCTCTGACTGGAAAATCGAAATGGGTGTTTAATGCATGTTGATTTGGGTCATTTATAATTGAAATACAGGGGAGGACCTTTTAACATTGATTTATGGTAATTCCCGATTTTCCGGAGGTGACAGTTTATAGAATGCATCACATAAAATATTGCATCTAGGAGGTTCTCACACATCACAATTGCAAGTTGGAAAGGACTTTGGGGAGTAGGAACTTATGACTGTACGATTCCCGATTGCAATGTTGCAATCAGCGGGAGGAAGACTTATCGTAATCAGTGGGGTCTATTGCAATCGGCAGGTAGAACATATATCGTAGTTGGCAAGGCGGAGAATATATTGTGATCAACGAGATCTATCGCAATCGGTGAGGCGAAGTGGTAATGGGACTTGGATATGAAAATCGGCAGAGAATTTTGCGATATGAGATATTAGTAGAGAACTTTTCGATATCACAATCGACAGGGGAGGAAATATTGCAATCGGTGAGAATGCGATATCACAGTCGGCAAGGGAGGAAAAGGGAGATGGACAGAGATGTATTTCAAAGGAAAAAGGGAAGGGCCAATAGCGATATTTTTTGCAGGTCCCAGGACTTTAAAAAGACTGTAGCATGTTTTATGAATGTTTTAAAGTATTTCAAAGGGGAATCAGGAAACACAACTAGAGTTGGAAATGGGGAACACAGCTAGAGTTGAAATGTTAATGCGGCTAGATTTGAAAGACAAAAGATAAAATGGGATGAGTGAAAGAAATGATTTTTAGAGAACTTCTCCAAAACAATTTAAACTAGACCTATTCTTCCTCCTTTAATCTTCAAATGCATAGCATAACAACCTCATTTAGTAAAACAACAAATATATGCAAAGATCAGTGGTGGAAAACCTTATCTAAAATGACTAATAAAACTAAAATTTATTTCTAGTGGTTATCATGGATAACATATCCTTTGAAGAAATGGGAGGCATTATTTTATGTCCAAGGAATTTTTCCTATTCACTGATAATCATGCTCTGTAATTTATAAACAACCAACTAAAACTAAATAACAAACATGCCAAGTGGGTTGAATTTTTACAAAACTTCAATTTTGTATTTAAGTGTACTAGTGTATCATCAAACAAAGTACCAAAGTATTTAAGGAGGATTAATTTAATTCTACAATAATTTCAATTCCATGTCACACGATTTCATGAACTTAAAGTAATGTATAAAAGTGACATAGGTTTCTAAGAATCCTATGCAACATGTGAAAATATAGTTAGCATGAACACAAATTGATGGTCAAGATACATGATTCAAGACAAATTATTGTTAAAAGATAATAAACTTTACATTCCTAGATGTTCTATGAGGGAAACTTTAATACAGGAAAAACATAGTGGGGGATTAGTTGGACATTTTGGAGCTGATAAATTTTTTGATGTATTAAGTTCATTTTATTATTGGCCAAACATGCAAGGTAATGATAAAATATTTGGGAAAAGATGAAAAGTATGTGAATAGTAAAAAGGGAGGAGTCAGAACGCAGTATTATACCATCCACTATCAATTACCAACAAGCCTTGTAATTCTATTGTTGGGATGGGGTCCCTTGGGGTTAGTTTTGGGGCAAAAGCCCAAGTTTTGATGTAAAGTATCCGCAAGTTGTGGTCGCATAGTGCGTAGATAATTAAAGAGTCAAAAAGGGTTTTACCCTTCTTTTATGTAACTTGAATCAGTTTTTGAAGATATACTCATGATTTGCGGACCATGGGATTGTATAAATAGGTATGTATAAGGAAAATAAATTGAAGAAGCATATGGGTATGTTGGGAAAAGTCTAGAATGTTAGCGCAGGAGAGTAACAAGGAAGGCTTTGCGGCTATGTGCGTAGAGGCCTATAGTAGTGTCCACAACTGAGTGTGTGGACCCTTGTAGTTGAGTGTGCAGGGAAGTATTGAGTTTGTAAGCTTAACCGAATATCAATAAAGAATATTGTTGCAGAAATTCATGTGTTTATCTCTTTACTTTTGTTATGTATGAATGTGCTTTATGCTGTGATGAACAATGGTTTTATGACATAATGATGTATTGATGCACGATTTTACTTGATCTATATTTTTATTTGAATGCAATTGATATTAAGTATTTACACAAAGATTATATCTTTGCCTGTTAAAGTTATCGAACACTTAAGTATACCTGAGCAAATACTGATTTAAGAGTAATCTATGGTGCACGTAAGTAGCTAATTCACCTGTTCAAGGTCCACAAAAGCTAGTCGTAGACCTTTACGAAGGTCTAGAGGATGATTAAAGGAAGTTAAATCGATAAGACATAAAGGATTATCGATATGTTCAAAGGCAGATCTAGGTCACAAAAAGACATCACTAATCTATGGGTGTGGAAACTTGGTTCCAGCATCCCCACATACTGCTTCAGGTGATACTTTAGTCCATGCTCCGTGGATTGATGTCGAAAGGGCCAGTAGTGTAGGGATTTGTTTGGTGCAACTAACTCTGAACCTAGGTCAGGACCCCCTAAGCCAACAAATGGTTCCGTTGCTGGGACCGGGATTTGCATAAAGAGATGTGCGATGTCGCATCACTGGAATCTGACCAAGAAGGAAATTGAGAAGTGGTTGGATAGAAAGATACACAAATTCGCAATGCAAGAAATAGGAATCTGCACCTATCAAAGGAGCAATGGCTAGATATATATTTGTACACCAAAATACATGAAATTTTCTTTTGCACCTTCCTGATCAAACTATACGAGTGGATCACTAAATTGGCAAATGACCAAGGAAGATGGAGGCTTGACAGTCCAATAGTGTGGACCCTGGAGCTCATGCACAGGTTGGAAGCTTCTAAAGATAAGATCACATGCGCAGTTGATCACTGGCTTGATCGAGTCATTGGAGGATTTTTTACAGAGTTCGCGGTTGATACCTCAGTCAGTTACAGGGAAGTAGAGCAACACTTCTTCAAGGGACCTCAAGGTAAGTATTTTGGGATCTTTAAATACTTGGATTAAGATGCTCTTGTGTTAAAAGAGGGTTATTCCATTACCTTGATGTTTGGATCTATGTGAAGTGGATAGAGCTTAAGAAATCAAGGAAAAACATGTCCTAAATATAGTCCTTTGATTGGACCTCCTTCAAGTGATGACGATGGAGCATCACATGCTTCATCGCCCATTCCAGTTGATAAGACAGGGTTTTCCATGAATACCTCATCCGTCCACACCACCTCCACCTTCACCTCCACAACATACACCTTCGCCCATACCGCCACCACCACCGTCACTGGTCAACATGTTGAACATAATGAAGTTGCCAGTTTTTAAGGGCTTAGGAAGTGAGGATCCGAATCAATTTTAGTTTGTTGTAAAGGCTATATGGACATCACAAAATTTACTGATGATAATATAAAGAAGGCATAGTTAGTTACTATTGTATAGGATCACGCACTGACATGGTACATTAAATACTGGATCGATAACCCACTGGCATCATTAACAGACACTTTGACCACTCTTAACAAAGAATTTGGTAGGCCTAAGTTGGAAACACAATCAGTAGTTTGGTTCAAGGAAATCACAATGAGGGTTAGCAAAACACCCTAGGAGCTATATCAAAGACTAAAGTGCAGGATCCATGAAGCTAATATGAATCTAACAGAAAGTCAGCACCATGATTGGTTTATAGTCGCGCTTCTGCCCCACTTAAGTATTTCTCTATCACATCAAAACATAGGAACTCAAGAGGAAGCTCTAGAAATCACGATGAGATTACATGATACGCCTATTTAGGACGTGTCTCTGGGAGTCCAATGGATTCACTCGTAGTTGCAGAACCTTTGTTTGGAGTTGTAGAGCTTGAAAAAGGAAAAAGAGGCCACGACAGAAGTGTGCGAAGAAGTCTGGTGCCTTAAGTGTAAGAGCCAGGGGCATGATAAGGATCATTTCACTGTCTTCGCGAATTATATGTCAGGAGGGGGGTCAATTCCCCTGAGGAAGGAAGCTCCAGTAGGACCAAGTATGGGGCACACGTTATGGTGCACTATTGTCAGGTGGCCAGAAAATATGTCACAAATAATTTTCATTTTCTGCAGACGATTATACAGACACCCGAACAATTGTTCTGCGATTTCTGAAAATCAATGGGCCACGATGACTGCCATTGTCGAAGCTATGACTTAATGATGGAGGGACACCCACGTATCGAATGCAAGCAGAAAATCAACCTCCGGATTAGGGCACTGGGGGAAAGTGTGGAGGATATCAGGGACACAGATGAGCCAAGGAGAAGGAGGACCTGATAGAGGTCATGGACAGGTCATTTTCTACAATTTTGGAACCATAGGACACTACACACAGGAGTGTACAAATCAAACACGCTCATCAGGTCAATAATGCACCCAGTTTTACCACATAATCGAAGAATTTCCTGTGCTAATTGCCAAGATGTAGGAGAAGAAGACACACCATCAACATCCTACCTAGAACTTACAGATGATGAGGGCCAAGCCCTACGAAGAGGACCCAAATATGAATATCCTCTTGTGAAGCGGGATCATGACTGGTGACGATAAGGGAAAACAACTTGAGGAAGGTGGATGGGTCCGTAAGGCCCCGAAAAAATAGATTGGTTTCGACCTGGAGTGCGCGAAGGAAACTTTCCTAGAAGCAAATAAAATCTTCACTGAGGCCTCTACCTCAGGGAGTCAAAACAAACTGCCAAACACCAACACGCTTAGAGAGGTCGACCCCTCTATGCTTACCATGTTCTTGGAGACTTGTATGAAACTATTACGCGATAGAAAGGCTGTGAAAGGACTACAAGAGTTGATAAGAAAATGTGTCGGTAAGGATAATGCTCCTGATGGACACTATGCAGTTAGAAAGATCGGCAAAAAGAAGACAAGAACAGGGCGCGAGATGATGCTCATCACGCAAATAGAGACTATGAGATGGACCAAGTTATTTTGGATTTGGGGTGTGATTCAAATGTATTACCTAAGCAGACTTGGGAGAGAATGGGTAGACCTATGTTGCATTGGTCTCCGATTCAATTAAGGATGGTGAACCAATAGAAGATTATCCCTATGGGATGATTGCATGGGGTAACCGTAGATATAGAAGGCTCGCTGGCTGATTTTGAAGTGATAAGATTTTTTATGACATCAATTCATATCCTGCACTACTGGGAATTGATTGGGTTATTGACATGAGGTTATCAATTGAAGAAGTGGACGATGTCACTTGAAAGAAAATCGCTCCACGTTGTAGTACCATTAGACCTTGCAAAAGGACCATGCTATACTAAACTAGTCCGCAACTATGAGGAAAGTGAGTATGATTTGCATCAGATTTATAAAATAAGAGTGTGAGACCAAGATTGGGTTAATCCAACAGTTGATGGATGGATTTCATGGGACCGCGAAAGTTCCTGTACCTTAGATTCAGATGAAGAGTTGGAACACTGGAAAAACAGGCTGCATGAAGTATCCACACTACATTGCAACATGATGACAAAATCGCTACACTGTGTGTCATCGAAGGTAAGAATTTTACCTTATTAGGATGGTTTAACTAACGTATATAAGTTTTTGGATGCTTTTGAAAGAGAAGTTCGAGAGGATCACCACTTTCAGGCACTAGATTTGGCATTATGCCCTACGCCCACTCGGTGATGGGGTACACACAAAGACAACTTTGATGAGTGGTGTGATTACAAGAGGATGATGAGGATGCGATTTGGTTGCCCTAAAGTATGGTTAACCGAGCAATATGATGGGAGGAATGATTTGCATGATAACTTGGAAAAATGGACTAAAGTGTATGGAATGGAGCTGGAGCCAGAATAGGTGCATTTATTCTATCACACTCTGGATATAATCCATATGAACTGGTATTTCAAAATAGAGCTTCGCCACGACACCACAGAATGGGATATCTTAAGAGAAGGGTTCATGAGGACATTCAACTTTGAAGATGGGTTCGAAAGCATTTATGAGGCGTTGTAGGAGGTTAAAGTAGCGATATTTCAAATTCCGCGGGATCCTTTGGAATTGGTTCAACCAGATTGGAGCACCCAGTTGTGCCATGTGCTGCAATGCTATAATATGACTGCTAAAGTAGAGGATGAGAATCCCAAGAATATTAATATCCTATAAGTGGAAGGCCACTGCGAGGTTAAAGGTCCATATATAGAGAACCTAGATATTACCACATTGTTGAAGACTAGACAGGTCAAAATTGGTATTGAAGCAGAGCCTAAGCTCGCGAAGATTGAAGATTATTAGGATGATGCCATAGTGGATAAAGTTTTTGAGTTACTCCGCGAGTACCAGGATATTTTTCCTACAAAATTTTCATACTTGAAAGGCATCATAGGCGATTTGGGAATGATGAAAATAATTTTGAAACCCGACGTGAAGCCCATTAAGAAGAGACCATATCACCTTACTCCCAAATATAAAGAAAAGGTCCACTTGGAGATGGATAAGATGCTTGAGGCAAGTATTATTGAACTGGTGGAGGAATCTGATTGAGTGAGCCCAATGGTAGTTCAGGAAAAGAGGCAGAAGGGAGAGATAAGGATTTGTGTAGATCTAAGAAAGCTTAATGATGCCTGCATTCATGATCCTTTCCCAATGTTGTTTACTGATGAGGTATTGGACAATGTTAGAGGGTAGGAGGCATACTCATTTTCTGATGGGTTCTCTAGATACCATCAGATCAAGATCGTGCCAGAAGACAGGAGTAAAAAGACCTTTGTGACAGAGTGGGGGTGTTTTTAGTACACAATGATGCCCTTCGGACTCAAGAATGCATCGATGATATTTTCTCACGTAGTCATTGCGACGTTCAAATAATTTATTCACAAATTCTTTGAGGTATATTTTGATGATTGGATAGTGTTTGGGCTATTGAAATTCCATGTATCCAGTCTGCGTTTAATGTTGGATATGTGCCGAAGGTACCAGATCACGCTAAACCTGAAGAAGTGCTTGTTTCGTGTCCCCTTTGGGATTTTGCTAGGTCATGTGGTATGCAAGCAAGGACTCATGATGGACCTTTCTAAGATCGCGTTCATAGTCAATTTGGAAGCTCCAAGGAGTGTCAAACAGCTATGCACAATGTTGGGCCATACTGGATACTATTGGAAGTTCATCAAGAGTTATGCTCAGATTACCATGCCTATGGAGAAGCTGCTAAAGATGGATGCTACATTCTATTGGGATGAAGAATGTGAGTGCAGTCTAGATGTATTGAAAGAAAAGATGGTCACCACGCCGATCTTGGTCTTCCCAGATTGGAAGAAGGAATTTCATGTGCGTGTTCATGCCTAATGTATTGTGTTGGGAGCAGTGATCACATAGGCTGGTGAAGGGGAGATGGATCATCCTATAGCATTTGTAAGTAGGAAGTTGTCAAAGGCTGAAAATAATTATTCGACAATAAAGAGTGAATGATTGTTTATGGTGTACGCGCTCCAAAAATTTAGGCATTACCTGTTGGGCGGACATTTCAAGATGTACTCAGACCATTCTGCATTGAAGTATCTAGTCAATAAGCCTATGTTGGGGGGGAAATATGTAGATGGCTATTGTTATTTCAAGAATATGATTTTGAGGTAATTGTGAATCTAGGAAGGTTGAATGCAGGCCTTGACCATCTGTCAGGCATTGAGATAGGAGAGGAGCCTACTAATTTGGAGTAAGGGCCACTCGATGTGCAGCTCTTCATAGTGCACGTAGTAGATAACCATGTTACGGATATCAACCACTTCTTGACTATAGGGACAACTCCATAAGGATACACCAGTTAGCAAAATAAAGAGTTGGTGGTGCGCGTGGCAAATTTCTTTGTAATTATCGAACAATTGTATAAAATGGGATCAAATGAGATACTTCGATGATATGTGCCTGATTTTGAATGAAATAGTATCCTCGCTAAAGCTCATGGAGGAGCTACGGGAGGGAATTATACAAGAAAAGTAACAACGCAGAAGGTTTTGCACACTGGGTTGTGGTGACCAACGTTGCATAAAGATTCTAAAGCATATTGTAGGGCATGTGATGCATGTCATAGAATGGGCAGACCATCACAAAGGGATGAGCTACCTCTGCATCCACAGGTGGTTTCATTGTAGTCATTTGAGAAATGGCAATTGATTTTGTAGGACTGATTCAACCCCTAGGCAAGAAAATTGTTGCACACTATATCATCACCGCGATGGAATATTTGACCAGATGGGCAGAGGAATAGCTTGTGAAACACTGTACAAGGGCAAAAATAACAAAGTTTTTGTTTGAATATGTGTTGACTAGGTTCAATTGACCGAAGGTTTTGATGAGTGATCGCGGTATGCATTTTCTCAATGAAATGATCACCGCGCTAACAGAATAATTCTAGGTTTACGATTAGAAAAGTACACCATATCATCCTTAGGCCAATGGAACAATTAAGGATTTCAATAAGATATTGGAGAATGCGGTGACAAATATTTGCAACATGCAGCAGAATGATTGGGATGTCCATGTACCAACAGTATTATGGGCATACAAAACTACTTGCGTCAGACACCTTTTCGGTTGGTTTATGGCATAGAGGCTATGATGCCTATGGAATATATCGTGCCTAGTCTATGCATAGTGGCTTTCACAGGAATGGCAGAACATGGAGCCTTAGAAAAATGGCTCACGTAGCTAATGGAGCTCAAGGAAGATAAGCTTTTGGCTGAATTCCATCAGTAGGATCAGAAGGAACGTGAAAAATCTTGGCACGATTGGCACATCAAACTGTGCACCTTCAAGGTAAATGACTTGGTTTTATTATATGATAGTAAGTTCGCTAAATTTCCGAGAAAGTTTCAAATGCACTGGATGGGGCGATATGTCATCAAAGAAATTACAGATAGTGGCGCAATTCAGCTTGCGAAGTTGAATGGAGAACCATTTCTAGGAAGGGTAAATGGAAGCCAATTGAATCCATACACAGGGGATCCAGCCCAATGACTACATGATGAGGACTATAAAATACATTGCTTGGTTTGTAGAGCTATGTGACAAAAGAGCTGTGTGAGAAAAGTTGATGACACATTACGAGAAGCGGCGCGAAGGGAGTTGCGTTATAGAGGGAGATACCACGCAGCACAACTAGGGGGTGGCTAAGAGGAGCAAGGGGGTGACATTTAAGGCTTAATTTAAGAATGAAAGATTTGGAGATATACCGCCAAATCAGCATTTATGGATGGATTTTGGGGGAAACGGTCGAATTTGAATTCAAATCCCCCTACAAATTATGCATGGTTGTCCAACAAAGAACACTTTTCATCCTTACAAATTTTTAGTTTTGTTGTCTGTCACTTATGAATCATGAGTTCTTTGAAGATTTGATCGCAAGCCTCGTGTTTGATAAATTGACCGATTTAGACAGAAAATTCATTTGTGACATCATGTTAGGACCAGGTCCCGCTGAGACTACAAGCACTAGAGGAATTGTTGCCTCTAAAGGAGCTTCCCCAGAGGTTCTAAGCATGGAGGCTCTGGCTCCTATGCCTATGGAACTGAGGTCGCCTAGGCCGAATCCTACACCTATACAAGAGACTTAAAAGTGAGAGAAAGACAAGAAGAAGAGGCTGATGTTGGTGCATGAGTCACTAAGGAAGCACTATGCTACTTAGGCCCAGAAGAAAGATAAACAACTAGTGAAGGATAATGAGAAAGTTGTAGATTTGGAGGCCGAAGAGGGCACAGAGGATATAGATGCTGAGGGCATGGAGCCCATCTCCAAGTTTCCAAATTAGATCCCTCTACGTAAGGGAAAGGTGAAGGTCAGTAAAGACCCAGATGCAAAGAAATTCCTTATTCATACGCCCCTTCTACCTAAGAGCATCACCTTCGAAGGTTGTGCCTAGCACGGATTCCCCATTTAAAAATGGAAGACTGGGATTTGGTGTATCATGAGAGGTTCCCCCACCTCGCAATGGAAAACTACATGCAACAGGTGTATTATAAAGAGTCAGTTGTCGCCGCGTTGGATCCAATTGAGTGGATTCGTGAATTAAATCAGTCGGGGTTGTTGAACCTGTTGTGGGTGCCTCACTACCACCACTCCAACATAAATATCATCTGTATCAAGAAATTGTTGACTCTAGTACATGATAGGTGTTTATGGATGAGTGCGCCTATCCCCATCACAGACATGCTAATCCAACGGATCATGCTCCTACCATATTCAGGCTTGAATTCGGCCAAGGAGTTTGGCTAAAAGATGAGTGAGGGTGGCTTGGTAGAAAAGATGAAGAAAAAAATCAATCTAGTCAAGAATTCATGTGGGTACTCCATAATGTCTATCACCAACCCTGTAGTGAAAAATGGTATGCAGATATTAGCTGGTAAGGACATGAGGCAATGCCATGTAGATGAGGTTCCAGCGCCAGTGATTTCGTTAGCTGTGCAATGCACGAAGGGCGTACAATTTAATTGGTCGAGCTACCTCTGTAGTGAGTTCCGTACGAATTGTTGTGAGGCTCAGGATGAGAGAAAAACCTTCCACTACGTGTGGTTGTTGTTCTCCATCCTGTTAATTTCTTGGGAGCTGCCGGAGGATAGTCAGTTTCCTCCCTTTGGACCACAAAGGGCTCCACACGTGTCATGGAGAAAAAAGTTTTCTGGTGTTCATGGAGGTGAGCCTTCACATGGTTGTTGACCAGAAGCCACGGTTGTCGCCGAATGTGTATGAGCAGCAATCAGAGTATGCAAAATTCAAGGTAGACTTCCACCACGTATATATTAGGGCGCGAAAGGATTTGCATCAAAAATGGTTTGATCTGCCTTATCTTGCCACAGACGATGCCATTCAGGAAGTTGCCAAGCACTCACTGACAGATAGGAATTCTCCAACTGATCTGGCTATGGGTACTATAGTGTTGTTTTAATCAACCTTAATTGACTCAGATTGCAACATTAATTGTCAACCCAGGGTAGGTATTGTTGTTTCAATGGAGTTCGCATTGTCTGTGTAGATACACTTTAGCCAAGAATAAGAAAATGCAGAAAACTATGAAAGATGTTGCTGATCTAAATTGTTGAATCAAACCATGCTTGTAGATATAAAAACACTCTACAAAATTAAATCACAACTTGCGGCTATCAAAATAATGGCGCGCCACATAGGAACTAACATCTATTCCAGTTGGTTACTACCATTTTGTTAATTAACTAAGTGTAACCACATAATAGAAATGAAACAACAACGAATGTAATCCATGATTTATATAGCAACAACAAAAAACCATAAATCAATTAAATAAACTAGAATGTACACTACCTATATCACTGCAATCCCTACCAAAGAGGAGGGCCCTTCCTCCTGAGCAAGGCATAGGAAGAACGCAAAAGTGATTAACGAATAAATTGAAGGATAGTAACAACATCACCGTGCTAATTGATATTAAAATAAACTCAAAATTACAAAAGTAGAGTAACAATACTCTTCTATATGACGTCTCTTATACAAGAAAAATCGAGTCTTTTATAGTCATTACAACTCAGAATTAGAAACAGATTAGTCATGAGAATCTCACGATTCTCATGCTAATTAAAAATAAAAAATAAAAAAGTTACGACCTATGGCTAAATACAAATATACATCAGTTATGATTTCAATTGCTTGAGTGTTGTTGCTTCAAAGATAGACAATCCCTACTACTGAGAGTTGTTATGTGGAATAGTACCCACACTTCCCAGCTTCGGTACAACAACATTGAGTGAATGGTGGTTTGGGATGACACGGCACAGCTGGCGACAACACTGTTGGTGTGACGACAGATCAATGCGAGGTGTAACAACATCTAATGTGTAACAGCAACCTATAAGAACATCCAATGTGTAACAGCAACCTGTAACAACATCTAATGTGTAGTAGTGATCTGTAAAACACTCAAGATGTAACATCAGACCGTTCTACCCTTTTGTGCAGTTAATCCTTGCTGCCTGTCTACTTCATAGCTTCATTTTCGTGAGCCATCACCTGAAAAGAAGAACTTCCCAAAATACTTCTTCAATGATATACTAGTTAGCCACAAAAAGGAATAAAGTCTTGTATTATTTAGTAAAATATAACAAAGTAACATGACAGTAGAATAGGTTAAAAAGGCAAGAAAATAGGGAAATTGGTCATATAAAGTCATAGGATTGGGGGATAGAGAGATGAAAACAAGGGAAAAAATGTGTAGAAAATAGGTTAAAAACCACTCCCAACATCCCCCCCCAACTGAAGCAACTGCATGTCCCCATGCAGAATCTCAGTTCCTTCTACTGTGCCCTTGATGCAAATCTATGAAATTGTAGGCACCAGCAATATCATTGCCTGGAGCTCTAAATCCTTGATTAGCCATTAACTCACATGGCCAAGATTCCTCTTCGAAGTCACATAAATGATAATCGGGTTGATACTCCTCCAATGGCAACAATATCAAAGGGAATTTGAACCTGAGGCGAATCCAGAACACCCACAATCCAAGCATATTCCAGCACCAGTGTAACAACAGCCACAAATTTCTTATACTCAAAGGGGTCCCATTCCTGTAACTCTGTGCTACAGGCCTTAGTGCACTTGAGACATCCGGCTAGCACTTGGCTCCACATGTTTGCAAATAGGTTGAGGCAGATCCTCACAATTCTTCTTCTGTAAATGGCCGATTGATCTCTAATTTCCAGAGTTCTCAGAAATATTCTAAACTCTCACTAGAGTTTGTAAGTCATTCTTGGTTCAACCCTAACCCACAATGTTGTTTTTTCCTCCTTGGTCTCTATTGTTTTCTCGGCTAGTTTCCACTCAATATGATTCCTCATGAATGAAAGGAAGGCCCACAACTGCAAATCCCCCATGTAGGAGAGGACACGTGGCACCATCTTCGTGCTCACATATTCACACATAATATTATGAAATAACAGCTTGCACAACAAACTCCAATCATCAAAATCACATGATCAGAAAATTTCCAAAAAGGTGCGGGTTGTAGAACCCAAATAGGACCTATTCTCATAAACTGCCCTTAATTTAAATAAGTAGTAATGTTCCCACAGGAACACAGGATATGATGGGGAAGACCACCTACATGCTAGCAGGTTTAGAGCAAGGTCACAAAGTTTGGTCTTATCGAATGTCAGGTCTGAAACCTGCTGATGTAGCTAATACAGTTGTTCATCCTTCTTCCTTACAATTTCCTTGTTCCTTCATGCCTCCTCTTTTCTTTCACATTCTTCTTTTCACTTCAAGAAAAAAGAACATTGGTGAGGGGCGAAAAATGTCACCATAAGCTCATTGGTGATGGTCAAAAGAGCATTCATCACTACTGAATGTCACCAAAGGTGGCGTCGCCAAAAGTATAGGTGTTGTAGTGACATACAAAGCCTGTCACCAATAATGATTTAAAATGACGGATAATGACCATCACCATTTCATATGAGCAATGGTGATGGACCATAGCCTCCATCACCAAAAATAGAATGTCACCAAAGGTGGCATTGCCAAAAGTATAGGTGTTGTAGTGACATTCAAAGTTCGTCACCAATAATGATTTAT
>APFE030548763.1:29901-78609 GCA_000404065.3 Pinus taeda
TTTTACTCTTCTCATAATAAATAAAATATTTAAATGTCTATATTAAAAAATATAATTTTACATAAATAATGTAATTAAAATTTAACTTAAAAAAACAAACAAACCTATAAATATATATGATTTTATAATCGTTAGTACTACAATTATATTTTTCTTAATTCTAAACATATTCTTATTTTATTATTGCTTTCACTAGTTATTTGAAATATTTAGACAAACACTATCGTATCCTATTATTATAATTTATATAGATTTAAAATTATCAATTTTTCACGATAAAGTTAAAGCCAATCTTTATTGCTTTTAATCAATAAACCATGTACCACATTCACTTGTTTCTACAAATAAGTTTGCATATGAAATAAACAAGTTTAAAAAGCAAATAGAATGAGTTTCCTCTACTTCTCTATGAAAAAGGTTTCCTATTGTCCTACAAATTTGGACTTGTTAAATTTCTTTTGCCTACACACATAAGCATAATTTCTAAACTTACAATAGTAATTACACATACCATTCTACCATTCTTGTTCATATTAGTATCTTTATTCTTTGAAACCCCACCTTGAAACGCTTCACATCAAGAATTCCTCATCTTTTTCTTTATTCATGGCTTTCCTTAGTAAACTTGCTAATGCTTAGCAATCAAATTCAAATTTGAATTCTAAAATTTATTTTCCACATTCTTCTTTCTTATTATTGCAATTAGAAATTAGAGGAGCATATATGGTGCACATATTTACTCAAAGAAATTGTATATTACTCACACAAAACCAAAATACAAGCCACACAAATAGTGCTCATGAGTTCCAACAAATTCCAAACAAGGAGGATATTGTTGAGAAAATCTCTCACCAAATTCCAACAACCAACAAACCTAATATATCAATTTACTAATCTAAAAATTATTTCCTTGTCCTCACTTTAATGCTTACATTACATCACTACAAAGAGTATTACAAGAATCATAAATTACATGTAGTCAAATTTGTCTACTTCATCTTCATCAGCACTCAAACCCACTTTGGAATCTTGCAAACACCGCTCTTTCTTCACCACCTCATCTTCGAGTTGTCACTTGAACTCTATTTAAAACATAAACGCCTCTAAACATCTTTGACGAACTTTGTATAATTAATGTTTATCGATCTCCCAAAGGACAATCTCGATACTAGACCACCCTATGGACAAACTCCCATTTACCAAAATGCAACGAACTACACTTTTGATATTTGTTAGTGAGTTTTTTGGGTACTGAGTGTATCTAACAGTCAATTATGCAGTTGAACTTTCTCATACATGGATCTCATAAAAGTGTCTTGTAACTGACACTCTTGAAGCCAAAAGCACAACAAGACCAATCAACATATAACACACTCACACAATCAAATTAACAATATGTTCTCTCATGACCGAAGAACATTGAGAACCACTAGTTTAATTATGATCCTTTATTCATTAATTGGTTATTCATTTTCACAAACTAGCAGACAAATTTTACACACCAAAAGAAATGAAATGAATCTTCTGCATGATCTTAACTTAAACAAGAACGCAAAAAATCATAGATATAACCATAGATACAGAGATGCATCAGAAATAACACATCATTTAATTAATATCAAATACTAAAATATTTTTACAAACAACATGGAAATAAACTATCTCGGGCGATGGTAGCTTATCTCTGAGAAGAGATGTGGTGGCCACATGCCTATAAATTGTGTTACAATGAGGCTCGAAGGGCTATTTATTATTGATTTATAATGGAAAACCCTAAACATCCAAAAACATAACCGTAGGAGATGAAGTGCCAAAACTATGGACGATGTTAAGGTAAATTGGTTCAACTTCTCATGGTCGTATCTTTGACATACAATCTTCGTTTGACACACACAATAACATATTAGAAAGATCTATCTAAAGACTACAACTTTCTAATGAAAAAATAAATTAAAGACTCATTATTGCTCAGTTTTCCCAAAAACCATTGTTTGGGGCCTCAAAACGACTCCGAAAGTTCAGAACCTAAAAAACTACCACAAATAGTAAATTGTACTACAATTAAGGAAACCGAAAAACTGAAAGAGACGATGTTGGGGCTCCAATTGGAATAGATAGGTGGCCACCAATATCTACTTAGATTAGTTCTCCCCCCTTAGGAAGAAATGGTCCCCATTGCGTTGACTGCCTCCATGAGATGGGGAAAATTTTGTTGAACTTTGTCGCTAGTGAGCCACTTGCCTTGGTGTAGAAGTTGGCCAGCTTTGACAACCCAATATATTTGGATCTTCTGTTGGAGAGTGTTCTTGATATATGTGTCGATGATCTAATTTGTTGTGGCAGTTCCATGCATTCAGAGTTCAGATATGTTGGTTTGAGTTGTTTTGCAATGTCGGATGTGTCCAACAATCGTGGAAAGTATGGAGGAAGGCACTCTACATTAAAGACTCAGTGCATACCAAAGAATGGAGGAATGTTGAACTCGAAGGGATTTTCCTGTATAGCCTTGGTGATGGTGTATGGACCATATTGGAGTGGGTGAAGTTTGTGGTGAGGTCTAGTGAGGCACTCCTTTTGCAAATGTAGCCAAACTTTGTCACACTCCTAGAACTTGTGTGGCATCTGATGTTGATCATGGCATGGCTTGTACATAGCATTGGCTCAGTCCAATATATCATGGAACTATTGGCAGATGCGTTGAATGCACTCAATGAAGTTGTTAGTTCTGTCGCCTTCAAACTGGACATGAGCGAAATCTGCCTAAGTAGCTGCAATTGGTATGGCCACATCAACGGGAGATAATGGTTGAAATTTCAGCCCTACCTCAAAGGGGTTGTGGCTCATTGAGTTGTGGATAGCTATGTTGTAGATGTTCTGGACATAAGGGAGGCTTTCATCCCATGTGTGTGGATGCTTCAAGTTGTACATGTGGAAAATGTGTACGATCATCCTGTTAATAATCTCTGTTTGGCCATTAGTTTGGGGATTCAAAGTCATCGAATTGGTGAGTTTGGTATCCAACATCGACCAAACACTTGACCAAAATACACTTAGGAATCTTCTATCCCGACCTGACACAATGGACTATGGGATCCCAAAGTGTACCCACACATGCTCAAAGAAGAGCTTAGCAATGGCCTCTACTATGATACTCTTCTTGCATGCCACCATAATGGCCATCTTAGAGAATATGTCAATGACCATAAAAACACACTCATTGTCATGCTTAGTATAAGGAATGCCCGAAATGTAACCCATGGAGATGGATTCCCATGGTCGACTAGGAGTAGGGGGAGGAGTATATAGGCCTTCCTTCTTGATCGTTAGTTTGGAAAGGGCGCAAGTAGTGCATGATTTAATATACCACCCAATGTCGTGATGAAGGTTCGGCCAATAAAAATTCTTATGTCATAATTCCATTGTTTTCTCTACTCCGAAATGTCTAGCGACCCAAGTGTAGTTCGCCTCCCAAATCATATTAATGCGCTTGCTTGAAGGAACACATATATGTCCTAGGTGGTGTTATCACTCAAGAAGCGATTACCAAATTGTTCACACCTGTTTGTTTGTGAAGGTTAGGTGTTAGTCCAAGTTCAGTTTTTCCATGTTCAATGTAGTGTCTAGTTCATTAGAATCTTTGTCGCATGGTTACATAAAGGTAAATAATTAGTTCTCGTTCATCATTGGTCCCATAACCCACATAAATTCCTTGTGTCAAGTTTGTTTTAAGGTCCTGATGTGTTATAAAGCATTTTAGGTGTTTTCGTAGCGCGGAAACAAGTCTAGGCGTTTTCGTAGTGCAAAACCCAGATTTTACACTCGCTGCGCTACGAAATCGGAGATTCGTGAAATCCATAGCATATCTTTCCTTGCTGTCATATCTGTCACATTCAGTTATGGTTGCATCATCCACTGTCGGCTTATACACTTCACATATCATGTCCAACCGCTTATCTTCATCATTAGAGTTGTTAGGTACCCTGGTACGCTCGGATTGCAAGTTTCAAGAAGAGTCAGGTATTCACAGTCATGATTATGATTGTATTTATTGCATGAGGAATAATCAGCAAATATTAATTTTGAATTCCTCAAACATCAAGCGAGGCAATATTCAAGCGAGGCAGTGATCAAAGGTTGAGACAGTGCCAGTCTATCAAGTCTTCATTACACTGAAGTCTCATGGAAGGATCGACAGAAAAGAAAGAACACAGGTTAGGTAGATGTTTGAGGAGCGAACCTGAAGGTCTGGACATCATCATGAAGAACAGGGAAGTGGAACGTGCATTCAAACATGTTGGATGTTGGAATTTCTACAAAAAACTCTAGGGAGGTCATGCACAAATCACCAAAGAGTTTGCCTTGAATTTCACAGGACTGAATTCAAAAGTTGGTCTACTTGAATTGCAAATTTCACCAGAGGTAATCTCCACATTCACTGAGATTCTGAGAGGACAAGAAAAATGGTTTAAAAATTTTAAATTTGATATGACCCCCTGCAAAGAATTTCTAAACCCGGAGTTCATTAACTCAGATTTAAACAAGTCTATGCCTAGAAATTATGTCAAGGACTCATATGCCAATTTGCTTACCTGCATACAGAGGTACCTAACCTGTGAAAGGAGATATAATAAGGTGTATTCATATCATTTCAAGCTTCTGCTGCATTTCACATGCAATACATCTATTGATTTACCTTTCTATTTATTTTGTAGCTTGAGCAAAATGTGTGACAAAGTGCAACTAAGGAAAGAAGTCTGTGAGACCTCATTGTTTCACCACGACTTAGTTAAGTTGATTGTTCTGCATGAACTCTAGAGAGTAGGTAGGGATTGGCCCACTTTCATGTTTATGTCTGGTTTTAAAAATGAAACTGGTCTTAGCCCACAAGTTGTGAAAGCTTCTTCACCAACAACTGATCATCGTACAGAAACGGGATCCAAGAGATTCACAAAATTGAAAGCCAGGAAACAAGGGAGCCTGCCAGATCACTGGTTATTCAAGACACACCTCAGCAGTCCCTAAAAGATAAAACTCCGATCAAAGAAGGTAGAAGTGAAGCATCTACAGGAGAACTAGTCTAGAGAAGAATGACCAGGAGTCAATTAGCTAAGGAAAAAGGAAAGAAGGTGGTTACCGAGGAAAGCCCTGTTTCAAAGGGAAGCTTGAATCACTTACTGCAAGCCATTGACATTGAAGAAGACCCATGACGAGGAATTTCAAACAGATGCAGGAGATGCTGCCAGAAGTAGGTGGAACAGAGGAGATTGTAAAAGCTCATGACAGACCCTTGCCTTCATCAGAAACATCATCAGAGTTGCATAGAGAAGATAGAGGAAAGGCAATCATCTTGCCAGAAGGAAATAGTGTTGAAGAATTGAAAAATAAATTAAGGTTAGAAAATCTTGAAATTGCTAAATTGAAGAAAGCCTCTAGGAAGAATGCAATCAAGGAGGCTCATTTTGACAAATGCCAGCTTTGTGGGAAGATAAAACATTCCAAATACCTAAGGTGGTTGACTATAATACACAATATTATACCTGGATAGTCCCTGCACTAAAGGAGGCAACATTCATTAGAAGGGTTAATACAAAACTAAGAGCTGGGATCAAAGTTATGGAAAGGCAAATTGAAGATTTGAGGATGCAGCTGAGTTAGGGGGAAAGATATTCTTAAGAAAACCATACAGCAAGTAAGGTTATATTCAAAATTTTGATGATTTACCTTGTTACAGTTTCTTGAAGGATGATACATCTCAGTTTTGATAGCTTGAGGGCAGTTGAAAGGGATATGTCTAGATAAAAGAGGCTTAAGTTAGTCGGATTTTGGTATCAAACTGTGTTTTGTGATTACACAGTAGTTTCGTAGCGTGCTACGAAACTGCTGAAAAGACGCATAATGCACAGCAGTTTCGTAGCGCGCTACGAAACTACTAAAGCCACATAATTGAACCCAGTTTACCAATTTTGAGTAATCAAGGGGAAATTTTTTGAAAAGGAAGTGTCAAAAAGGTTCATTATAATGTGCAAGCAACAGGCAAAGGTAAAACAAGTGGAGGAAAAGAAATATGAACTATAAAGTTTTTTCATACAAACCTTTGCTAGTTTTCTCCACAACATTTCAAACGGTTTTGAAGAAGTTTTGTCTCCATACGAATATATGGAAAGGGTCTACAACACATCAAGAACGTGACACTACACCCTTGTGTGATCAAAGAAGACATCATGGTTAATTAATCTCAAACATCCTTGAGGAAACCAAACGCAGGAAAACATGGGCAGTTTCTTACTTTGCAGGAGCAGTAAAAGAGATAAGATATTAAGGGCCAGCAAGGAACTTTAAACATCCATCAAAGTTAAACTGAAGGGAACCACTTATCAAAGAGCGAGTCTTTATTGTAATTAATGTTATTATCAACATGGTATGGAGTTAGACTCCTAATTGTATTAGGTTCCTAAAATGTCTAGTTAGCAATTTGTTGCATTTAATAATTAGTTAGAGTTTGAATAGGTGTCATAGCAAGGAGAATTCGAGTTCCCATCATGCTAGAGGAGGAATCTCAGAGCTCTATATATAGAAGAAGAGTTGATGTACAAAGGGTTGGAGATTTATTGAAAAAAGCTCTGATATTTGGCTTTATGTAAAAACTCTATTTTAGTAATGCAAGACTTGGCTTTACTTCTAAGGTATCAGAAGGAATTTATTGTTTAGAATGTTGTGTATTATCCTCTCCTCAGTATTTGCAGTGGTATAGATGTGTGATTACTTAGAAATCACTGATTGTGCTCTAATTTCCTTCACATATTTTTAAACTGTGTTGTCCTATATGTTTCTGGTGTATTCTGAATGGTTGAATCCTAAATGTCGTAACTTCTATGTAAGGTTGATATCATTGTTATGCTGAAACTGTTTTGACTCCATAAGCCCAATGGATAATCTCTAATTGTGTTTCCACCACTGATTTTTTTATCTTTGTTTTACAAGAGTTAGCCATCTTAATCTTAATAAAAAATCATTAATCCTTTGAGAGAGCCCTCACAGGTTGGGGAGGCTAAGCCTCAGCCTAAAGTAGGTTTGAAATAGTTACTTAAGGTCTTCCTGGTCAGCAACCTTCCAGGGTCAGATTTTAAGATAACATTTTGGTGCGTCTGCCAGGAGTCTGAAGATTATTCATTCCCGAAAACAACAGACTGAACTTCTGAAGGTAGCAGGAGCTCAGAAGACTTTTCGAGGCTGCAATCTACCTTGGTGACTCCATATATTTTCAAAAGCTTAAAAGGTGGCTTCGAGAGGGAGATATACATGGAGCAATCCTGACCCAGATCCACCTACTCTTGTGGACAATCCAAACACCATTTCAAGGAGCAGACAAAGATTTACTGAAACACCAGGTAGTCCATCTTTTTCAAAATCTTTGCTCTCTAAATTTTCAAGAAGTCCTGAAGACAAAATTGTTGATGATAAGATTCATGAGGTGTTGTAGAGGTCTGAAAATGAAGAAGAACTCATTGGAATTATTTTAGATTTACAAAAAAAAGAGGAATTGATACTTCGTCTTTAGTGTCACAAAAAGATAAGGAGGAATTTTGGGAGGTTGTTACTTCTGAATTATTGTTAGAAGAGGAAGATTTAAATAAACTCAAAGAACTTGATCTTTTTGAAGTCTTGCTCAGATCTAAAACTGGTCTACCCCTTCCAAATTGGAGTACATTTGTCAGTGGTCTGCAAAGTCCAAATAGTCCTTTTCGTATCAACACCTTATCCTCTGCCTCTGCTAGTCCTAGTAGTTCTCAGACACTAGGAAATCCACCTCATATCAGTTTTGGTTCCTCTGTCCCTTCAGTACCTGTCATCACCGTTCCTCCATTAATTATGGTTGTACCTACTAGGTATGCTCCACTAGCCCTCCCTACTATTTTACATGACCTTCCTAGCAAATATGCTGCTAGAATTCCAACATGGGGTGGGGATGAAGAAATCACAGTAGAAGAACATGTAGACATATTCAATGGTTTTGCTGACAGAGAGGAAGTTGATGATGAGGATGTGAAGCTAAGGTTGTTTGCACAAACCTTCATTGGATAAGTTAGAAAATGGTTTAAAGCTCTTACAGCTAGAAGCATTAACAGTTGGGCAGAGTTTGAAGATAGTATTTTAAGGAAGTGGGGAAACAGAACTAATCTTGTCCAAGCTCTTACTGAATACAATAATCTTAGAAGAACACCTGATGAAACCATCCAAAACTTCTCCAAGAGGTTTAATAAAATATATAATTCCATTCGAGTCCATTTGAAACCTCTTGGGGCCTTAGCACAACTGAGATATGCTGAAGCATTTGATTCTGACTTCTCTCTGTTACTCAGAGAAAGGGATTCTGCTACTCTTACTGACATGCAAAATGATGCAATTAAAGTGGAAGTAAAGATGATTGCTGCCAAAAAATCAAAGATGGCAAAAGCTAAACTGAAAGAAGAAGAGAAACCTTCCATTTCAGCTGCAGAAGATAAGTTTGACTCAATGATGAAGACCATGGAGAAGCTGATGGATCGGTTGGCTCTTGGGAGTACTTCTGCTCCTCCAGCACAGCAGGAACCTCAATTTAGAAATCCTCAGTTCAGAAGACCTCAAAATCAGCAAAGGCCAAGAGAAAATAGGAATCAACAGCCTGATCCTCCAGTAAGACCTCCTTTCCAGCAAAACTTGGTTGATGAAGAAGATGAACCTGACATTCCTGAGGAGTCCATCCATTGTCTTAATGAGGAAGTGCCAAGGATTTTCTTGACGAAGGAGGAACATGATGAGTCCAGTATGACCAAACAAGGAGAGCAACCTTCAGACTATTTAGAAGGCTATCAGCATGCTATCTTTGAGATGCAAAAGCAGTACAATCTCAGGAATAGAAATGTGCCCATTACAGCAAGAAAAGCACAGCCCAAAAATGATGTATCAAAGGCTATTGAAGGCAAGAAAGACAACTCAAAGGTGGATGAAGGTAAAAATGGTTCTCCACCTGGCAAAAAGGATATTCAAGCTCCATCCCCTACTAAATAAATTGAGAAAACGATTTCTGTTTTTAACCTTGAGAATGAGATTGCAAAAATCAAAATATCAGTCCCCTTTAGTGAAATCCTCAAGGTAGACCAATACAGAAGTAAGATTGTGGAGATGCTTAATTCGCAACTAGGAGTAGCTGATATCTTAAATGTGCAAGAAGATAATCCTATTATTTGTTTAGGACCAAGACTTGAAGATGAACAGAATGAAGAATTTCCTCCTTTCTACATAAGCATTAGTATTCATGATATGCCCTTACACAATGCTATGTTAGATTCCGGGCATCTCATAATCTTATGCCCAAGGTAATCATGGAAAGGTTGGGTTTGCAGGTGACCAAACCATATAAGGATTTATTCTCTTTTGATTCAAAAAGAGTCCAATGCATTGGTTTGATTAAAGATGTTGTTGTGGGGCTAACTCAAATTCCAGCAAAGATAATTGTCATGGACATTGTTGTGGCTAACATTCCACCTAAGTTTGGGATGCTGCTTTCAAGATCGTGGGCAACAAAGATCAAAGGTACGATGCAAATGGACCTTACCTATGCTACAATCCCTGTTTTTGGGGAGCAAAGAAGGTTGTATCGAGAGACTAGAATGGCTTATATGGTAAGCAGCAAAGACAAACCTCAAAACGTCCTATTTATTCATTTGACACTGGTCTCAGATCAGCCATTCCTTTCAATGAGTCAGTTGGAAAGGAATCAGAGGAAAAGCTTTCAGGTAACCAGTGGCAAGGAGATCAGCAAAAAGATGAAAAAGAGACAATAGGTTGGTGGTCATTGTACTTTGATGGATTAGCAGGAAGAGAAGGAGCAGGAGCTGGGATTTGGATCGCAAGTCCTAATAATGAAAGTAAGTTTATCTCCTACAAACTTAATTTTGATTGCACTAATAACATGACCGAGTACGAATCTCTGCTTTTGGGCTTAGAAGCTTTGTTAAAGTTGAAGGCTAGAAACATTGCTGTTTGTGGAGATTCTGAATTGGTAATCAAACAAGTGGAAGGTGCTTATCAAACCAAGGATATAAAGATGAGGGAATATAGAAACTTAGTGTTGGATATGTTGGAAAAGTTTCAGGCTTATTCTTTTAGTATCAAAACCAGAGACCAAAACTCTATTGCAGATTCTCTTGCTATTTTTGCCAGCCTTTTTATTATTCCTATGCACTCTTCTGAAAAGTATGAGGTGGAAGTTCATCATCGACCAACTATACCAGATAACATCATAAATTGGCAAGTCTTTGAGGACGACCAGTAGGTAAATAATTTCATTGAGTTGAAGGAAGAGTTTGAAAGCACTCAAATGGATCAGCAAAATATGTTTGTGGAGACAAAGGAAAAGTCTGAAGTCTTGCAGTTAAAAAATAACCTCATACCTAAGGGCCTCATCCCTCTTGAGAAATTGTTTGATCAAAATGATGTATTCAAGGCTCCAAGATTGCAGGTTGATGAAGAGGAGGTAGAGAGCTGTAATTTAGGAAATTCTGTTGTACCAAGGATGGTTAAGATTTCGAAATTCCTTTCAGCTGATATGAAGGCTAAATGCATTGAGATGATGAAAAGGTTTATTGATGTGTTCGCATGGAGCTATGATGATTTAAAACAATATGATTCTTCTATTATCCAGCATACCATTCCTATTAAGGAGAATGAGAAGCCTTTCAAGCAAAATTTACGAAGAATTAATCCTCTCCTTATGCCATTGATTGAAAAGGAAGTCAAGAAACTCTTTGATGCCAAAATCATTGTTCCAATCAGATTCTGAAATTGGCTGGCTAATTTGGTGCCAGTTAGAAAGAAGAATGGAGAGATTAGGATTTGTATAGACTTCAGAAATTTGAATAAAGCTTCATTGTAAGATAACTATCCTCTTCCTAAAATGGATTTAATTTTCCAAAACATTGTTGGCTCACAAAGGATGTCTATGCTTGATGGTTTCTCAGGGTACAATCAGATTCTTGTTCATCTAGATGAGCAGGAGAAGACAACCTTCACAACGCCATGGGGAAATTTCATGTACGCCAAGATGCCCTTTGGTCTCATGAATGCAGGGGCCACTTTCCAGAGAGCAATGGATATTGTTTTTGTTGAAGAAGAGGATAAATTAGTGGTGGTATATCTTGATGATATCACAGGTTTTTCAAAGAGAGAGGAAGACCATTTGAAACACCTTGAAAGAATCTTGATGAAATGTAGAAAGTTTGGTATTTCTCTTAATCCCACTAAAAGCATTTTTTCTCTAACATCAGGCAAACTTCTTGGTCATATCATCTCTAAGGAAGGAATTAGGATTGATCCTAATAGAGTTATTACAATTCAAAATTTAGATTTGCCAAGAAGTAGGAAAGAGATCCAATCTCTTGGAAAAGTTAACTTTGTTAGATGCTTCATTCCTAACTTTGCTGAGGTTGTCAAGAATATAAAAAAGATGTTGAAGAAGGGAGTGGATTTTAAGTGGACAACTGAAGCAAAGAAATCTTTTGAGGAGATCAAGAAGTCACTCACACAAGCACCAGTACTTATCAACCCAGATTTTACCAAGGAATTTCTAATTTTTACATTTGCTTCTAAGGATACAATTGTTGGAGTTTTGCTGCAAAGGGGAAATCAAGGTACTGAACAACCTATTTCTTTCTTTAGTAAGACATTAGCAAATGCTGAACTGAAGTACAACATCCTAGAGAAACAAGCTTACGCCTTAGTGAAAGCTATAAAGGATTTCAGAATCTATGTTTTGCATTCTCACATTGTTGCTTATGTTCCAAATGCTATTATAAAGGATATCCTAACACAGGTTGATCCGGATGGAAAAAGGGGCAAGTGGATAGCAAAATTGTTAGAGTATGACATTGACATCAAACCCACCAAATTGGTTAAGGGTCAAGGCTTAGCCAAGCTGCTGACACAATCAAATTTGGATTGTCTTGACATTAACTTGAGTATAGAGATCTCTGAAATCTCTGAAAATGAGGAGGAGTTGGTCCAAATAAATGAAAAATTCTTGGTTTCGGAATGGTATAAGGATGTAGCATTTGTTCTACAGCATAATAAAACACCTACTAATCTTTCAAAGTCCAAAGCTCGGTTTGTCAAGCTGAAATCTTTAAGATATTTTGTGTATGATCAAAATTTGTTTTGGAAAGATGCAGGAGGGATTTTTCTAAATTGTCTGCTTGAAGAAGAAGCTGATAAAGTAACCGATGAATTTCATAAAGGAGATTGTGGAGGACATCACTATTGGAAAGCTACTGCAAACAAGGTCTTAAGGGCTGGATATTTTTGGCCGACCATGTTCAGAGACATCTATAAAAAGGTAGCTACATGTCATGAATGTCAAATATTTGAAGGAAAGAGGAAGCTTGTACCTTTTCCTTTAGTTCCTATATATGTTGAAGCACCCTTCCAACAATGGGGATTGGATTTTATAGGAGAAATTCATCCTCCTTCATCAGGTCAGCATCGCTGGATTCTTACAGCCACCGATTACTTTACCAAATGGATTGAAGCGGTTCCGACAAGGAAAGCAAATGATTCAGTGATTATTTCTTTCCTAGAAAATAATATCTTATCTAGATTTGGTTGCCCAATGAAGATTATAACTAATAATACTCAAGCTTTTAAGTCCAAGAAAATGTTCAACTTTTGTCACCAATATCACATTACTCTTGGGCATTCTACTGCTTATTGTCCGCAAGGAAATGGCCTTGCTGAATCATCAAACAAAAGCATTGTAAGGATCATTAAGAAGCTGCTACAGGAAAACAAGGAAGCTTGGCATTTGAAATTGAAGTACGCTTTGTGGGCTGATAGGATTTGTACGAAGAGATCCATTGGAACATCGCCATATGAATTAGTATACGATGCTGAAGCCATATTTCTAACATCACTTGGAGTACCTGTAATGAAGCTAATTCAAGGATTAGAGGAAGAACCAAACGCTATACAAAGAAGAATCAATCAGCTGATAGCCTTACAGGAGAAATGAAATGAAGTATATGACAGTCATCAACAAAGTCAGAACATAATCAAGAGAACATTTGATAAAAATATCAAGGAAGTTACTTTTCAAATCCATGACAAAGTGCTTAAATGGGAAGCCAGAATTGAAGAAGAAGGTAAGAATGGTAAATTTGAGAATTTGTGGAAAGGCCCATATCAAATCGCCGCTTTTCATGGAAACAACACTTACATTTTGCAAGAAATTTATGGAGAATCATATGCTGGAGGACCTGTTAATGGCAGGTTCCTAAAGCACTATCATTGATTGAAATACTATCAGTTTCCCACAACATTGTATATAACCATTTTTGTCAGTTTTTCTTTCTGTTGCAAATAATGACAAGTTGAAACATAAGGCTTAAGCCCGAGGTGAAGACCCAAGAAGCCAGAAAGGGTTGCTTGTCAAGCAAATCTATGTTTGTCATAAAATGGATAAAGCACTAGACCTGCGAGTTCTTAGTGTACTACAAGAGCACACTATCCCAAGTGAAGCCACTGTTATCACTCAAGAAGTGATTACCAAATTGTTCACACCTGTTTGTTTGTGAAGGTTAGGTGTTAGTCCAAGTTCAGTTTTTCCATGTTCAATGTAGTGTTTAGGTCTTTAGAATCTTTGTGGCATGGTTACATAAAGGTAAATAATTAGTTCTCATTCATCATTGGTCCCATAACCCGCATAAATTCCTTGTATCAAGTTTGTTTTAAGGTCCTGATGTGTTATAAAGCAGTTTAGGTGTTTTTGTAGCGCAGAAACAAGTCTAGGTGTTTTCGTAGCGCGAAAACAAGTCTAGGTGTTTTCGTAGCGCAAAACCTAGATTTTACATTGGCTGTGCTATGAAATCGGAGATTCATGCAATTCGTAGCATATCATTCCTAGCTACCATATCTGTCACATTCAGTTATGGTTGCATCATTCACTGTCAGCTTATACACTTCGCCTATCATGTCCAGCCGCTTATCTTCATCATTAGAGTTGTTAGGTACCCTGGTACGCTCAGATTGCAAGTTTCAAGAAGAGCCAGGTATTCACAGTCATAATTATGATTGTATTTATTACATGAGGAATAATCAGCAAATGTTAAATTTGAATTCCTCAAACGTCAAGCGAGGCAGTATTCAAGCGAGGCAGCCATCAAGCGAGGCAGTGATCAAAGGCTGAGATAGTGCCAGTCTATCGAGTTTTCATTACACTGAAGTCTCATGGAAGGATCGACAGAAAAGAAAGAACACAGGTCAGGTAAATGTTTGAGGAGCGAACCTAAAGGTCTGGACATCATCTTGAAGAACAGGGAAGCGGAACGTGCATTCAAGCAGGTTGGATGTTGGAATTTCTGCGAAAAAACTCCAGGGAGGTCATGCACAAATCACCAAAGAGCTTGCCTTGAATTTCACACGATTGAATTCAAAATTTGGTGTGCTTCAATTGCAAATTTCACCAGAGGTAATCTCCACAGTCACTGAGATTTCGAGAGGACAAGAAAAATGGTTTAAAAATTTTAAATTTGATATGACCCCCTGCAAAGAATTTCTGAAGTCGGAGTTCATTATCTTAGATTTAAACAAGTTTTTTGCCTAGAAATTATGTCAAGGACTCATATGCCAATTTGCTTACCCGCATATAGAGGTACCTAACCTGTGAAAGGAGATATAATAACGTGTATTCATATCATTTCCAGCTTCTGTTGCATTTCACAAGAAAGACATCTATTGATTTACCTTTCTATTTATTTCGTAGCTTGAGTAAAATGTGTGACAAAGTGCAGCTAAGGAAAGAAGCCTGTGAGACCTCATTGTTTCACCACGGCTTAGTTAAGTTGATTGTTCTGCATGAACTCTAGAGAGTAGGTAGGGATTGGCCCACTTTCATGCTTATGTCTGGTTTTAAAAATGAAACTGGTCTTAGCCCACAAGTTGTGAAAGCTTCTTCACCAACAACTCATCATCGTACAGAAATGGGATCCAAGAGATTCACAAAATTGAATGCCAGGAAACAAGTAAGGGAGCCTGCCAGATCACTGGTTATTCAAGACCCACCCCAACAGTCCCTGAAAGAGAAAAATCCAATCAAAGAAGGTAGAAGTGAAGCATCTACAGGAGAAGTAGTCCAGAGAAGAATGACGAAGAGTTAATTAGCTAAGGAAAAAGGCAAGAAGGTGGTTGCTGAGGAAAACCCTGTTTCAAAGGGAAGCTTGAATGACTTACTGCAAGCCATTGACATTGAAGAATATCCCTTGGTTCAAGCAGATTTGATATAATCAAGTAAAGACAAAACTAAAAGAGTCAAAGCCTTGAAAAAGCTCAAGTTTGATGACCAGGTTACTCAATTTGTCTTTAAGCCAAGAAGACCCATGACAAGGAATTTCAAACAGATGCAGGAGATGCTGCCAAAAGCAGGTGGAATAGAGGAGATTGTAAAAGCTCATGACAGACCCTTTCCTTCATCAGAAACATCATCACAGTTGCATAGAGAAGATAGAGGAAAGGCAATCATCTCGCCAGAAGGAAATAGTGTTGAAGAATTGAAAAATAAATTAAGGTTAGCAAATATTGAAATTGCTAAATTGAAGAAAGCCTGTAGGAAGCATGAAATCAAGGAGGCTCATTTTGACAAAATGCAAGCTTTGTGGGAAGATAAAACATTCCAAATACCTGAGGTGGTTGACTGTAATACACAATATTATACCTGGACAGTCCCTGCACTAAAGGAGGCAGCATTCATCAGAAGGGTTAATACAAAACTAAGAGTTGGGATCAAAGTTATGAAAAGGAAAATTGAAGATTTGAGGATGCAGCTGAGTCAGCGGGAAAGACCTCCTTAAGAAAACCACACAGCAAGTAAGGTTATATTCAAAATTTTGATGATTTACCTTGTTACAATTTCTTGAAGGATGATACATCTCTACTTAGTTTTGATAGCTTGAGGGCAGTTGAAAGGGATATGTCTAGATAAAAGAGGATTAAGTCAGTCAGATTTTGGTATCAAACTGTGTTTTGTGATTACACAGCAATTTCGTAGCGCGCTACGAGATTGCTGAAAAGACGCATAATGTACAACAGTTTTGTAGTGCGCTACGAAATTGCTGAAGCTACATAATTGAACCCAGTTTACCAATTTTGAGTAATCAAGGGGAATTTTTTTGAAAAGGAAGTGTCAAAAAGGGTAATTACAATGTACAAGCAACATGTAAAGGTAAAACAAGTGGAGGAAAAGAAATATGAACTATAAAGTTTTGTCATACAAATCTCTGCTAGTTTTCTCCACAACATTTCAAACAGTTTTGAAGAAGTTGTGTCTCCATACGAATATATGGAAAGGGTCTACAACACGTCAAGAACGTGACACTATACCCTTGTGTGATCAAAGAAGAAATCATGGTTAATTAATCTCAAACATCCTTGAGGAAACCAAACGCAGGAAAACAGGGGCAGTTTCCTACTTTGCAGGAGCAATAAAAGAGATAAGATATTAAGGGCCAGCAAGGAACTTTAAACATCGATCAAAGTTAAACTGAAGGGAACCACTTGTCAAAGAACGAGTCTTTATTGTAATTAATGTTATTATCAGCATGGTATGGAGTTAGACTCCTAATTGTATTAGGTTCCTAAAATGTCTAGTTAGCAGTTTGTTGCATTTAATAATTAGTTAGAGTTTGAATAGGTGTCATAGCAAGGAGAATTCAAGCTCCCCTCATGCTGGAGGAGGAATATTAGAGCTCTCTATATAGCAGAAGAGCTGATGTACAAAGGGTTGCAAATTTATTGAAAAAAAGCTCTGATATTTGGCTTTATGTAAAAACTCTATTTTAGTAATACAAGACTTGGCTTTACTTCTCAGGTATCAGAAGGAATTTATTGCTCAGAATGTTGTGTATTATCCTCTCCTCAGTATTTGCAGTGGTATATATGTGTGATTACATAGAAATCACATATTGTGCTTTAATTTCCTTCACATATTTTTAAACTGTGTTGTCCTATATGTTTCTGGTGTATTCTGAATGGTTGAATTCTAAATGTCCTGACTTCTATGTAAGGTTGATATCATTGTTATGCTGAAACTGTTTTGACTCCATAAGCCCAATGGATAATCTCTAATTGTGTTTCCACCACTCTCATTTTTTTATCTTTGTTTTACAAGAGTTAGCCATCTTAATCTTAATCAAAAATCATTAATCCTTTGAGAGAGCCCTCTCAGGTTGGGGAGGCTAAGCCTCAGCCTAAATTAGGTTTGGAATAGTTACTTAAGGTCTTCCTGGTCAATAGCCTTCCGGGGTCAGATTTTAAGATAATAGGTGGCATAACAGTGTATCTTGGAGGGGAAAATTTGGAACTTTCCTACCTTCTAGGAGTATCTGGTATGTATTGTCGAATTTTGGGTCACTCTTGTAAAGATACGGCCACCCCGAAGTCTCATTCCCACAAGAGTCATGCACAGTGATCATTGCCATGAATGGTCATCGGCTGAGGCATTCTACAACATAATTGGTGATGGCCTTCTTGTAGTTAATGTTTAAATGGAATTTTTGCAGTTATGTGGACTATTTCTGATCTCTATATAAACTGTAGAGGTTAGTGGTCTATGTGGATGAATGTTTCCTTTCCAAGAATGTAATTCTTCTATTGATGACAGCCTTGCACAATGGAATACAATTATTTGTCATAGGTAGAATACTTTCGAATTGTGTCTGAAAGTGTTTCACTGTGGTAAGCCACTAAATGCCCCTGCTGAGTAAGAACTACACCAATAGCATAGTCCAAGGCATTTGTCTCAATCTCAAATGGTTGCTGCAGTTCTAGTAATGTGAGCACTCGTGCAGAGCAGAGGCGCTACTTCAACTCAATAAACACCTTCTGTTGGGTTTCAGAGCAAAAGAACTTTTCTTTTGCTTCACCCTTTGTGACTTGACTCAAAGGCCAAGTGATATGAGATAACCCCAACACGAACCTGCAGTAGAAATTGGTAAGGCCCAAAAAGCTGCAGAGCTCTGTTAGAGTGGTCACGGTTGGCCAATCCCGAATGACTTGTATCTTGGTTGGGTCCACATGTATACCATTCTCATTAATGATGTACCCCAGAAATTGATCCTAGGTCATGGAAAAGTGCATTTCTCCAGATTGGCATAGAACTTATGTTGTCGCAGAGTTTGGAGGACCTATGAGATATGGTGGAGTTGTTCTTCCAAACTCTAGCTGAAGATCAATATGTCATCTAAATACATCACCATGAATGCATTGGTGAAGTGTCATAAGATGTGCCCATCATTCTCATGAAGGTTTCTAGGGCATTCGTCAACCTGAAAGGCACGACCAACCATTTGACAAAGCCCTCCTTGGATTTGAAGGCATTCTTCCACACATCAAAGGGTTCGATAGGCACCTGGTGATAACCAAACTTCAAGTCAAACTTGTTGAAATATTTGGCCCCCTTGAGCTGGTCCAAAAGGTCATCAATCCATGGGATTGGGTACTTATTCTGGACAGTGATCTTGTTCAGTGCTTGATAGTCAATACAGAATCTCCATGTTCCATCCTTCTTTTGTATCAGTATAATCTAGCTCCAACAAGGTGACGAGCTTGGACTGATGTGCCCTTTCTATAACAATTCATGAATCTGCTTATTGATCTCATCATTCTCCATAATTGAGCATCAATAGATCAGTCCCTTGGGTAGCAGCGCACCTGGAGTCCGATCGAATGGAGTGCTTGACCTGATAATGTAGAGGTACCCCCATAGATGAGGCGAAAATGTCCCTGTACTCCACGACCATATCCATCTACTATTGTTGTGTGAAAGAGCCCTGTTTGGAAGCTATGGCCAATATGTTCTTCTTACCCTGAGGGTGAATCAAAAGGAAAACAATTTTCCTAGCCTGTGAAATGATCTTACTACATTGCTTTGCAGAGATCAAAGATATGGCAGTAGGCGGGGAGACCAACGGTATCCTGTACAACTTATTGACCAAAGTAATAATCACAGAGCGAGGAATAGACTCATATACATCATGTCACTTCCATAGGTATGGTTTTCCTAATAATACATTACAAAATTCAAGAGGAGAAACATCACATAGTACCTCATCCATGAAGGGCTTGATGCTATAGGGATGGCGACACTGTTGGCTGACAAAGAGATCTCATCCTTGGTGAAGACACCCAATGGTGTATGAATGTGGATGTGCTATAGTTGGTAGACCCAACCACTTCACGACCTCTATTGAAATGAGGTTCTTTTTGCTCTCGTTGTTGACAATTAACTGCAGTGGAGAACCCTTCACTCACGTTTGTGAGTGGAAGAGGCGTTCCCCCTCCTCTAAATCTCTAGGCTCATTCTTCTAGGTATTGGTGGTGGCCATGGTGGCACTCGGCTCTACATCAATGATCTTCTTCCCTTTGTCATTCCCCTTGTTGGGTTGTGACTCAAAGTCGTAAGATGCATCTGATTCAGAAGCCTTCAGTTCAACCACTAGTGACTGCTTGACCCGCCACTTGTGTTGTGGGTGGAGCTCTTATGCAAGTCACACCATTTACCCATGTCCTTCTTTGTCTTCAGGGTTTTGTTCTTTACTTGTGGCTTTAGTGGGTTGTCGGTCGCCCCACCTTGGATTTGTCTTTTTCTCTGCGGTTTGGGGGTGCCTTTCTAGTAACACCCCTCCCTTTTATGCAACACTCTATTGACCTACACTAAGAAAATCTAGGTCTCATGTGTAACAATGAAAGTAAATACTTCATTATTAAAATAAAATAATTTAATCACTTGGAAAAACAAGACACCAAGAGATGCGATTCTTGAGAAAACCCATTGGTGAATGGGAAGGGATAATTATTTCATGATAAGACTTCTAGATCCAATTCTAGATAAGCTTAATGGATTAGAGATAAATATCCATTAAGTTATTTAGTTGGAGAAAGATACTAAGTTAAGAAAAACATAAAAGCCTTGCAGGAGAGAAAGGCAAGCTTTTATGAGGAAAATCCTCGCGGGAGAGAAAGGTGATATTTTATGTGAAAAGCCTAGGCAAATGGCTAAAAAGATCCATAAAAGCGGGACGCCACTAATGGAAACCATACCATGAAAGAGGGTATTAAATACCCGTTGAAGAGATCAACAAGTGGCAGTTGATCCATGGAAAGAACTCTCAACTCGGGGGTGAACTCAAGGAAGTCAGTTCTAGGTTGGGTGGCAGTGCTCGATCCTCCAAGTGACTTTCTTCAGCTAATCTAGTTGGATTCAATTTCTTGGGATGTTCTGTATGTGGCTCCTTACTCTTCATGTGTCGCATATTTAAACGTAGGAGTATAATGTCATTGTGTTATCTTATGGTTCATTACCTTTAATGTTGTCGCATGTTTAGGAGTATGAGTAGAGTTGCATGAATAATATTTTCTCATGTAATGATGGAATTATTATCCTTGTGGTGACCATTAATTGTAACTTTAATTGAAGTTAAATTCAGGAATGGGAGCCTAGTAGGCAACTGTAAAATTAGGCCACAGTGGTATGTGACAAATGGTATCGGAGTTCTAAGTTCAAATATTGTGGCCTAAGGGCCAACCCACATCTGTAAGGTATGAATGAAATTTAGGTTCTAAACAAATAAGAGGTTTCAATGAATGGTTTTGCTTATGAAATTTCTATAATAAATAATCCAAAAACCATAAGGTTGAAATTAAATCTTAAAATAGTTTGGAGGAGGAATTGGAAGCCATAGCATGTGAATATTATATTGATTACTTGCAATCAAAGGAAATTTTAAACTAATATTGTTTAAAATGATGGATTTTGAAATAGCTAAAGTGATATTTTAGTGAGGGGTGACAACTCCTATATCGCCTATCAAGCATGTAACCAATTGTGCTTCCAGTTGCATAAAGGGAACAATTAAAAACAAAGGAAGTCCATCGGATCACTAGATATTTAATTATAGGAGAATAACTAAACCTAGCCTATGTGTCATGAAGGCTACGAGTTCAATGATATATGTGATTTGCTTTATATCTTTAATTTTTGCAATGGTATATCCTATGTGCTCAAGTTATCTATGCCTCAGGTTATCTATGCTATGAATTATGCTTCATGGTTGAATTGCATCAATTCAGCCTCATTTTGGTTATGATACATATTATTCACTATGCTTCATATTACATAAAACATATGTCTTTAATGCCTTCGACTATGATAGTAGGAATATGATCCTGCTATTTTGGATAATGTAAGCATGGTGGGTGATAAATTATCCATTGAATATGAAGTGCTGATTGTACTAAATGCATTAATTCTTTCTTTGGTCATCAAAGGAATGAAATCAAAATGCATAATCATGTTGTTTTTTCCTCTGGGATATATTGTATGCATACTAATTGTCAAAGTATTGATTTGGAATGTAATAAATAAAAGTCCACATCCCGGGTCAAAGGTAGCCACTATATCTATATATAAGTTAAAATACATATCGTAGTGACCATTGCAAGGTGTGATGGAGTGAGTTTTAGAACCAGTAAAGGATTATTGTGTGAATAGATCAGTAAAAGATAGTGAGGGTCGAAGTGCTATAAGGAGTATGTGTGTGGTTAAGCTTGAAGATTGATTGATATCTTATTTTCGCCATAAATGATATATGTATATGGAATGGCCAATACTTGAATGATGTTGTATAAAATAAAAGAGGGGGAGGATAAATTCAATGCCCTGTTAGGGAGCGAAAGTTAATTGAATCTCATATTTATATGCTCGAACATTCAACTTTCCCCAGTGGCATGTTGTCCCCTCCTTGTAGCTCACACTCTCCATGAACAACAACTCATTCTATTCATTCCCCCAGCACGCAATACAATCCATGGTTGCATTACTCAAGATAATTTAGTAAAGGATTCCATTTAATTGAAAAAATGTGTAAGGTTCGAACTGTAAGGGCAATCCGGTTTTTTTTTAATTATGTTAAAGAGTGGACCTTCATGCTTCGCATCATTGGTCAATGATTGATTAGCCTAAAAATCGCCCCATTAATGCTTATCAATTTAACCAGGATAGAAAAAATTCCACAGTATTATAAATTGTGTTTGAGGTATATTGAAATTGTGTTTGTCACAACAGTTCAGGACGAAATTCCATGGTTAAATGTAGCAAGATTGGATTCAACCTTTGGATCCGCTACTCCTAATCTTCGTGCTTTTTCAACGTCATTGAAGTGACAAAATCAACCACCACGATATCTCAGCCGCAAAGTCTCATGGCTGCAATAATTTAATTCAATTGGTAAAAGTGAAAAACTAGATAAATGGTATAGAAGGAACAAGAATGGTTGGACTAAGTGCCATATTTGGCACTCCTATACCGACTAATGAAAGGTGTCATGCATATAAACACCAAGGAAAGTAGTTTATTTTCGTAGTGTTATCATCGATATTTTTTATGTTGCTTTGTTTCTTCATGGCTGATGGGTTCATTTGGATTCTCATCGTTCTCTTATGTATACATGGAATTGAATAACTCGTTGCTCTAATACCAAAGCACATATGAAAAAATAAGTAATTCTAAAGGCTCTGATTGATCTAGGCCTTGCTATTGAAGTGATGGCTCCCCTCCTTTTTGTGAGGATTATATCTCAGAACAACCTTGTTAATACCACAAGACAAGGGATGTGTTATAGTATTGTATCACATCTTGATCTTTGAGCGCTAATATTTCGACTTACAGCAAGAACGTGTATGAAATGGATGGTTATGTTTCTGTTATGAATGACTTTGGAAGACTCCCTCATTGTCAGCATGGCAAGGAAGTAGAATGGAAGCTTTAGGAAGCGTGTTTTTTTAACTGATAGATTTAAAACGCAAACAAAAGCTTTCTAATTTAATTAACATCTATTGTTTCCCTTTTAATTGTCGCCTTTATTGTTGCTTTATCTGTTGATTTGGAGGCATTCGATGGATGATCAATTTGGTGACAAACATAATTGTTTTGGATAATGGTTATCCTCATCGGCATAGTTAACCTTAGTTTGGATAGTGTTTATCCTTAATTACACAACACACTAACCTTATCCTCTTCTTGCAATGGACATAGACGTGGAAGGATAAAAGCAAGAAGGGTGGTTAATGTTTATTCCGACCTTCAAATGACCACTCTATCTTTCTGATGCATTGAGGCTATGCATAAATGGGTGATCAAGCTTCAAGCAGAGTGCAAATGAGTTCGATATGGACGGTATTCATCATAAATGAATTCATGGTGTAGCAACAGGTACATGATCCCCATGGAGAGTTTTATCTTCAAGTGAGAGTTGGTCAAAGTTTTTGGAACCATCACCATTAACGAAGTTCTCTACATTTCGTGCATCGAGATCAATCTTGATTCTCATGACGAATTTCCTATTTTAGTTGGAAAATTGTAAAATGTTCTCTAGCAGTGTGAGTTTCATTAGTGTCAAGCAAGATTGCTATGAAAAAATTCATAACGAAGGATCCTAAGAAGCTAGGATTAATTGAACGTACAAACGATTTGTAAACAGGAGGTTGATTACCCTTCACCGTGAGTGTGAAAGGAGTTTGATCATGCATTCATTCACTTGACATGATTCCGGGTGCTTCCTTATAGTAAAAAAAAAACAGATGGTGGTGGTTGTATTAAGGGCCAAGTTTTCAAAGTCACGAATTTTGATGCCTTTGTCGTATGCTTGTAATGATTCCGGGTGCTTCCTTACAGTAAAAAAAAAAAAAAACAGATGGTGGTGGTTGTATTAAGGGCCAAGTTTTCAAAGTCACGAATTTTGATGCCTCTGTCGTATGCTTGTAGAAGTGGAGAAGATTCTCTTGTTTTCTATTCCCCGCTCCAGATTGAAACTGGAACATGGTCAAGGTCCATGGCAACTTTCGGTCGCACAAGACCAGTAAGCTTAAAGGTAATTAAATTATGAGTTGTTGTCTTCATGCATAATTCTCCCCATAAGAATAGACATACCTTTTGTTATTCTCCCCTCACAGTTGCATGATTACATTATGCATTGAATATTGTATGGGTATCTTTTCTCATTTGGAATAGGATGAGTGGGAAAATGCATTATCACATCAGCATGAATACTTTTATTCCAACGTCAACTTTTGTATTGGAATTTTTCTGGGGCATGTAACGCTTCATAAACCACATCACAATTATTGTCAACGTGATTATTAGACACACTCACATCCGTTATTTTTGTATTTTGTTATGATTATAGTCATAATAAAGTGGTGTGAAATCCTCGAAGATGGATTGTCCATTATATAAAAAGAAATAGAATAATCAACCATAGTGCTAATGACCAAACACATTCATATACTTACATGTAGATGTGACACATTGTGTTCTTCATGCAGTGATGGCGCAAATTTTCATTAATTATCCTAGTTTAAAAAACAAAATTGGTATAAGGCTTTACACATGATAACCTAAAAATTGATGTACAACGCATTACCTTAATAGACCAAAATTTTAGACGAGCTTGATGAATGAGCAAGGTTGGATGTAATACTTGCAATTTAGATTGAAATTCTCAATTCTAAGCTATCGTAGTGGATGAGAAACCATGTAAGCTTATATCAGAACAAATAATTTTGCAACAATGTATGGTGTTGTGATAGAGAGTATGCAAGGAAATGACAACAAATAAAATATTGATTATTTCAATAAGTAAGAAATGGTCAACCATAAATTGGTTATTTATTTTATGGTGCTTACTTATTGAATGTTAGTTAAATTTTTGTTTCAGTATATGTTGCAAAAGTTTTCTCTAAAACTTAAGATATTGTTGAATGCTCCTGTGGGGCACAAAGACTCTATACCATGATTTACCATTGGTTTAAGATACTGACACATGGTCGATCTAGTGTTAGATGAGCATAATAGAGCGGGGGAAATAAACAATTTTGTAATAATTGTGAAGTATGGTTATTGCATCAAAAGTGGGATGCCATACCCACAGTATTAATGAGATATTCAATTAGATCACAGGTAGTACCTCTATAAGAAGAATATATATCATGGAGGATATATTATGAAACTTATGAATAAAATAAGGGAGGTAAATCAATGAGTTTAAAGTATGGGTATTGGATTAAAATTTTGATGTAATTTAGGGATATGGTCATCACCTTATTCTATTCATATTAAAATCAAATTATGAGTTGTATGATCTCTAATTAAGGACATAACTTAATGGAATAAAATTTATACTTATAAGAGATCTTAAGGGAAGAAACGTTAAACTCTCATGAGGTAATTGACAAACAAAAATTGATGATTAATTAATTGGTTTCCATCCTAAAACACATTCTGAGGGATTCCTTAAATGGTGTCTATTCATGAAGTTTCCCATGGAATACTGTTAAGACAAGTCTCTATAGATGGTATGAGACTACGTATTTTTAAAATTGTCTTTCAATTTAATATTTTTGTGCATCTACATGTAATGATATAGTTCATTTTTGGATGTGTTTTTTCCACTAGTTTAACTGTTTAAATTCACCCTTAAGGAGAAAACGCTTCAAATATACAATACTGAAAGGAACTAAACCTTACTAGGTCATTATTCAGATATTCAGTAGCAACATGCATAAACTGGGACCTACATGTTTCTTTTGAGTAAAGAAACATCTCAATAATTATAACTAAGAGATGTAAGAGGCATATAGACTGAACTAGGGCCAAACTTGTGAAGCTTATGCACAAATATAATACAACTCATTGTATACATGTGGAAGGAGACATTATACATTAATAAATCTATCTCTAATAAGAAGGTCACTAGGTCTAACACAAAAAAATACATCTGATATAAATACATAATGGGAGTGTGAAAGAAGATCCTATTTCTTTTCAGTTAATAACAGAAAGATAGTATTAAGTTTAAGAGAACCTTCCAAATAGCTAACTCAAATTCTAATGGGTGAAATTTTGCAACTTGAGGTGTACCTTAATGTACATATCCATCTAGATATAAATGGGGTTCCGTTAGTAATATCTCACAAATAGGAACCTTTCCAATCTCCAGAATGATTGAAGATCTTACAAATGTACTTATTGTGGGAAGTGATAAGATTAAAATAACCTGTGTGCTTCTACTTTATATAAACAAAGTATACTTGCAGACTATATGTGGTGGTGCTTGATGCATTAGAGAAATTCATAGTAGCCTAATGAATAAAAAGAATTGTACACTAGATTTCGAACATGATTGTCCAAATTAATAAGAAAATTATTGATAAACCCAAAAGGTTTTCACATTAATACAACTTATGATGATCTAAGGATCTTATACTAGAAATAAAATGCATGCACCAAAGGGGTGACATATAAAAGGTTCTAGGAAAGAGAGAATAATAAACCATACAAAAACTTGATGCTTTAACAATATTGGGTGGCTAAATTATACTGGTAAGCAAATCAATTTCAATAAAGTGATATCTAGAAATTGTTAATTGTACAATCTGAAATCAAGAAATATGGGAAAAGTCTACCTGTCAGATTGTATTAATAGTGTTTTCTGGATTTGAATATGAAAACATAACAATTATTGCATAGAAAATTTGATTTAAGGAATTTAGCAATTAACTTGGTGAATTTTATTCTACCAAGTCATGATCTAGTGTTAAGGTGGGGTATCCACATGTTAATAACTAAAGTTCACATCGTGGTATACAAAGTACCTTGGAAAGTAAGAGATTGGGGAAGGGGAAAACATTATAACCTTCCACCATGACTCTCGTATAGGAGGTGTATGTACTTATATACTAATTGTTTGATTTCTTTTTAATATACATTGAATTATTCATGGCCAACAAGGGGATGGAAGCAGTGTTAAAAAGAGTAAATAGGAAATCATATGACATAACCAATTTATATGTGGAGTACTTTTGAGTACCAAATGATTATTTTTTCGGTTAACGAAAAATATAAGATTGTTATTAGACTTCAAATATAACATTGAAGTCCATAGTAGACTAGCTTTTCTTAAGAATTAAGTAGAGGTCATATTCCATTGTTGTTAAATCCTTGTTTAAGTGATATATTTAATCCTAAAACTCCAAGTTATGGGTATGATAAAGTTGTAGTATGCATGGTTACCTCTATGGTACTATTTTTCTGACATTATAATGCAACCACAAGACACATGAAAAGGATTTGCTAAATAAAATCATGTGAGTACTTTGACATAAAAATATTCACTGGTTGCAAAATTTGAATAGGTCCATGAAATCCTCTATTCTCCAATTGATAAACCGAGTACGGTTTGATAGAACTTGCCTAAAGGTAATATAAATAACTGAAGAAATTTTTGGCATAATACTAACATGGTTGAAAACATGTGGATGAAGTATATGTCAGGCAAGTGATGCTATGGACATTGATATTGGATAGATGTGTACATATGGTACTGTGTATAAACGGTACATATGGTATTGGTATGGATGCATGTATTGCAAGATAATATATGAAATGTATAGCCTTGTGTGTGTGCGTAATGCACAGTATTTGCAAGTGCACATGGTAGAAGAGAAGGTATTGGGTGATTGTCTGGTATGGCAACCGACTTAGAGCGCGTACATAATGAAGCTAAGAAGTGATTCAAGGATAAGTATCTGTATTTTGTTTCAATCTTCGTATACATATGACATATGACTCTGATTTATGATGGTTATATATGGGTTATGATTTTGATGGTTATGTTTGAGCTAACCTGATATGGTATTTTATACATGTTGATTGGTCAAATGCGCTAGTTTGACATGTTGTGACTAATGCATGGAAACTGCAGGAAGCAAGTGTTAGACAAGAACGCAAATGCATTGGAGGAACATGCATTTCATCCTACTATTTAAGTAAGGTGGAAACTGAGCAATCATAGCTAAAGGGCGAGAAACATTAACCCGTGGTTTCTCATGTAACAAACAAAATTGAGTTTCTACATCTGAAAATATCTTACCAAATTGATTGAAACAAATGTACATGTAGCTTGGAAGGAGATTGTTGGTAGAACTCCTTTATAAATGATGTATCAGAAGATATGATTTAGGTGGCAAAGCCATGGGAACTTGAAAATTAAAAAAAAACTACCTGTGAACGAGGAAATAAATTGTAAGATGTAGTAATACACTGAGGACGGTGTAAATTTAATGGGGGGAATATGTAACACCCCTTTGTTGTATGTAACACTCTATTGACCTAAGCTAAGAAAATATAGGTCTCATGTGCAACAATGAAGGTAAATAATTCATTATTAAAATAAAATAATTTAATCACTTGGAAAAATGAGACACCAAGAGATGAGATTCTTGCCAAATCCCATTGGTGAATGGGAAGGGATAATTCTTTCATGATAATACTTCTAGATCCAATTCTAGACAAGCTTAATGGATTGGAGATAAATATCCATTAAGATACTTAGCTGGAGAAAGATGCTAGGTTAAGAAAAACATAAAATCCTTGTGGGAGAGAAAAGCAAGATTTTATGAGGAAAAGCCTCGCGAGAGAGAAAGGTGAGATTTTATGGGAAAAACCTAGGAAAATGGATAAAAATATCCATAAAAGCGGGATTCTAGCAATGGAAACCATATCATGAAAGAGGGTATTAAATACCCATTGAAGAGATCAACAAGAGGCATTTGATCCATGGCAAGGACTCTTGGCTCGGGGGTGAACTAGAGGAAGTCAATTCTAGGTTGGGTGGCAGTTCTCGATTCTCCAAGTCGCTTTCTTAAGCTAATCTAGTTGGATTCAATTGCTTGGGATGTTTTGTATGTGGCTCCTTACTCTTTATGTGTCACATCTTTAAACTTAGGAGTATAATTGCATTGTGCTATCTTATGGTTAATTACCTTTGATATTGTCAGATGTTTAAGAGTATGAGTAGAGCTGCATGAATAATATTTACTCATGTAATGATGGAATTATTATACTTGTGATGAATATTGAATCTAACTTTAATTGAAATTAAATTGAGGAATGGGAGCCTAGTCAAAAACTATAAAATTAGGCCACGGGGATATGTGACATTTTCCTTACTTCAGATTTGTACATACAAAATCTCACTTCTTATGTTTATACTTTTGCTCAATATTGACAGCATATTAGTACATCGTGTCAAGTGAGGATATGTCTAGAAACTCCATCTCATCCTGGAGGTATCTGTGTAGACAGTCGCAGTACTTGAGTACTAAATGTCACTTAGAATCCTTGATACCCAACTTCATGTGAAGGGTATGAAAAAATTTGGTAAAATCTGACATGTCTTCATACCTTCCTTGCCGCAACGTGGTCCACTTTATTTATTTATCGTCATAGCTCTCAATAGAGTAGCACTGCTCCTTTATGGCATTCCAGAATGAATTCAAAGTGGATGCAGTTGAAAATAGTGAAGGGTGTGCTTTCATCCTTCTTCTCACAAGTAGGTTTCCCATCAGTCCTTGACATGGGGGGCAACTTTGAGAAGTGCAAAAGTAATATTTCCCTGACTGGAAAAGTCATGAACAGAAAAATATTCTTCTAAAAAATGTAACCATTTATCTACGATGTCTGTAATCTATATAACCTTCAAATATGGGGATGTCAAAGTTAACTTGTGCCTTAAAGGGTGTGGAACTTCTAGAGTGGCTATTGGAAGAAGATTCATCACCTTTGGGTAGCCGTTGAAGGATCTGGGCAAAGTTGTCCATCATCGAATTCCTTTGTTTCTCAAGGGCATTTTCAAGCAAGGTTTTGAAATCATCTCCTACCCCTTCATATTTCTTCTCTTCCACTATGGGAGGCTGTCAGGATTCGCGAGGCTGGTCTTGCAAAGGTTCGACCAGTTCGAGCCCTAACTCCTTATATCTTGACCTCGTTGGGGACATGCAAAGAAAAATAGAGAAAGAGCAGACCGCTCTGATACCACTAATGTGAACTTAAACATGAACACAAAATATCACATATATAACCATAAATATAGAGATGCAGCAGAAATAACTCTTCATTTCATTAATATCAAATACTAAAATATGTTTACAAACAAAATGGAAATAAACTAGCTTGGGTGATGGTAGATTATCTATTAGAAGAGATGTGGTGGCTACATGCCTCTGAACTGTGTTACAATGAAGCTCAAAGACCTATTTGTTATTGAGGAGCAATGTAAAACCCTAAACATCTAAAAACCTAACCCTAGGAAATGAAGTGCCAAAACTCTAGGCCCAGTTTGGTTAAATCGGTACATCAACTTCCCAGGGTCGTAACTGTGGCATACGTTCTCCGTTTGATGCGCACAATACCACATTAGAAATATCGATATGAGGAGTACAAAGTGTGATTGAAAAAATCAATAAAAAACTCATGTTTTGTGGGTTTTCCCCAAAAGCATCATTTAGGGCCTCAAAATGACTCTGAAAACTCACGACCCAAAAAACTGCCAAAAATAGTAAATTGTGCTACATTTAAGGAAACTAAGAAACTGAAAGAAACGATGTTGGGGTTCCAAGTGGAATAGGTGGGTGGCCACCAATATCCATGTAGGTCACTGCACATGGCCATAAAAACAATATTTTGCATGGTAAATCATAACAAAAATTTATAAAAATATCCAATGGTTTCAAACGACACCTTGCTTCCATATCTTCCTGATGTAGCACTACATCAGATGAAGGGTCTCCTCACTCAGTGCTACTCCGATAACTGGCATTCAACTACCATTGAAGTGATCATAGTAGCTAGCTACCATATAGAATATTGCAAATGTGTAATGAAATTCACTAACTGCCATGTGGAATGTTAACAAGACCCTCGCTAAATATATGGTCCTCCTATTGAACATGAGGAATGACCATTATCCACTATAAAATAAAGAGATCTTCGACCATTAAGATAACCTTCTAGTTAGTTCTCTCTGTGTCTGCAACTGGTGATACTAAAAACCAGATCTTGTTCTCTGATTATGGATATGCACTAATTATTAAAAGATAGATACCCTTCAAACCTAGAAATGATGCAAAATCGCCATCATGGTATGGACAAATGAAATCCATATGCACTAATATTAATCTATTTTGTCATAACAAACTCTCCCTTTGTGGTACTACAAGTAGAAACCTAAGAAAATCCTTAGGTCTGGACTGATTGCTGGCTCTAATGACAGTCTCCCTAATTTGATTGAAATATCTTCTATATCTGCCTCTCTCTCCCTTGTCAAGTCTCCGGTATCATCTGTCATTAAATTAACTTTTTCATTCTTTTGTGGATTTCAATTCAAATTGGGATCAAGTCCTTTTTTTTTTACAACTATGGATGAACCTCCTGCCTTGCTACCACACACACACTGCATATATTTATATATATAGGCCACAACAATTATAAATCCAAAGTCATAATCTAACTGCGGCTTTGTATGATTGATGTCAATGTAAATTATACGCACAACAATTGTATGGCAATATAGCATATATACACATCAATTACCTGGAAAACTTAAAATAAACCGTAGCCATATAATCCATGCAACCCAATTGATATGCGCACAACAGTTTTTACAAACACAAGATTACTCCACGGATCAGATTGTCTTGAAACTAATCGACAGAGCGTGCAGCAGTTATAATCATAAACCCAGCTTGAAACTTAATTCCGGTGCGCACGCCAGCAATCTTATACACACCGATCCAACTCACAGTTTCTTTGAATCCATGGGAGTGTTATCAATTCGAATCAATTAACTACTGTTTTCACTGTCCATATAATCAAAGAACACAACGATTTCTACCAATTCACACTTATGAACTACGACTAAACGCAGCCTTTTATCACATAACAATTACATAGTCAAATTTTCACCCATGCACAGAAATGCATACCCTTCATTCAAGGCACTGGTTTTTTTTTTTAAATTGTAGAGCTGGCGATTCTATTCCATTAACAAGATAACATTCCAGCTTTTTTACATGAGAGAAAACGTTTTTCCAGAACACTGGCATCGCCCCTCTAACCTACTCGGCGGCCAAGTCCTTTTTGTTTTATTCATATAGATAATTTTGCCTCTTACAAAAGCAGCTTTTCCAAGGTAATTTAGGCTTTTTTACAATTTAGCTATTTTATGAAAAGTTAGCATGTTTTATTTTATCCTATTTTTAACTAGAAAACATAGAAACAACAGGCTTTTTGTCTGAGTGGCATGCACCTGCTATCCTATTTTTAACTAGAAAACATAGAAACAACAAGCTTTTTCCATCTGAGTGGCATGCACCTGCATCAGACTCCCAAGGTTGAAAATGATCATGATCTCCTAATCATGTGTTTTAGTCCTTGTTCTTGTCTTCCAGGGTCCCACACTTTGTTCTGCAAGTTTTCATTTGTTGTTGCTTGCTGCTTTTCTCCATGTCTCCATATTTTATGATGTCTTGCTCCACTAGCTGCACTTTCATAATCTGTCTCTGTTTTCATCTTGTTGTTGCTTCCGCTACTTCTCTTCCTTGCTGATGTCTTCCGCTGAGATGCTTTCAACATGATTCTTCTAATGAGCTCAATTTCTTTGTCCAATGATTCTTCAAGCTGTTGATTTCTTGCTGCCTGCTGAGCTAAGACGGCTTGCTCAGTTTGTACTATCAACCCCTGACTTATTCCTTCTATGCTTGTTTCTTTTCTAACTGCCACTTGATCATCCATACCCTCTTGTCCTCTGGAACAGAAAACTTCTTCTCTCTTCAATTGAGTCAACTGTTCTGTACCAATACCTACATTCATAAAACACTTGTTAAAATAAAATTCATAGGGCCTCAGTGCCTTACTTCCCATTGCCAGTTTTTTAGTATACTGATCCCAATCATTCTTGAGATTATCACACATCCTATCCTCAGCATCACCTTCTCCGAGAATGCCTCTGTATTCTGGTTCATAAAAATGAACCTCTTTATTTTCATTCATCTCTGTCTTTATATTCTGAATATTTATCCCCTTTACTTCTAGTCTCTTCTCTAGAACACTTAACTCATGCCATAAACCTGTCATCTCTTTTGAGAAATTTTCTGTGCAATCTTCAATACTTTCACAAGCCAAGCTTCCTGTTGTTACCATCTCATCACCTGCATTCATGCACAACTTGTCAGTTTGAAAACTACAAGTTTTAACAGTCTCACTTGTTGGTTCAGATACTAGCTCTTCCAGCTGATCCTCTTCTTCATTTACATGAACTTCATCTTGTACTGCAACAACAAAAGCATTAATGCTTTCTTCTTCAAAGTACTTTTCTCCTGAAAGATTCTTTTCCATGCTTGTCACAGCTTCACAAGATTGCATATCCTTCTCAACACCTGTGATCACATCACAATTGTCAGTTATACAAACACAAGAATTCACACTATCCAACTGATCTGAATTTACCCAATAACTCAAGGGATCATCAATGATCTTCTCCTCTACTTCACCAATGGAAACCTCCTCTTCCAGCTCAGCTGCTCTGAGTTCTTCCCGTCTCAATTATACATCCACTATCTGCTCAAAGTATTCCTTTCCTCCAAATAACAGAGTTTTTGGATCAGTCTTCTCTCCCGATCCATCTTCTTCTTGCAGAGGCAAAAATGTATGATTGACACCATCCTTTCTAAACTTATAGGTGTTTCTCTTCCCATCATGCATGGCTGCTCTGTCATATTGCCAAGGTCTTCCCAACAATATGTGACACATGTCCATAGGCATCACATCACAAACAATTTTATCTCTGTACTTGCCCACTTGAAATTCCACTTCACACTGTTCACTTACCAGCAGTTGATGTCCCTTTTTCATCCATGACACTTTATAAGGTGTTGGATGCTTCATTGTCTTCAGCTTCAATTTCTCCACTACTTCTGTAGAAACCAAATTATTAGTGCTGCCACTATCAATGATCATCTGGCAACATTTTCCTTGGACTTTACACACTATCTTGAATAAAGCTTTCCTTTGTGGTGGTTCAGCCATCTCCTTTGCTGGCTTAAGTAAAACTTTATTAAGTACCAGAGACTCTCCTCTTTCTGGTGTATTTACTTCTTCTGTTACTGCTGCCACTGGTGCCTCTTCCTCAACTAGAGCCAAAACTGCATTCCTCTGCTTTATTTCCGCATTCTCTAGGCATTCAAAAGCTCTATGTCCCAGCTTATTGCATCTGTAACATCTTATTTCTCTTCCTCCTCCTCTGCCTCCTCTTCCTCTGGAAAAACTCCCTCTGCCTCTTGCATCACCTCCTGTGGATGCATGCTAGGTTGAGCTACTGCTAGCTCCTTCTACAGGTGTTGTAGATCTTCCACTACTACCTTGAATTTCTTTTCCTCTGAAAGTCCCTCTCCCTCTGGTAGACTACTTCCTCACGAGTTTTTCCTCAGCTTTCAGTACTATCTGATAAGCTTCCTCTACTGTTTTAGGAGACAGTAAACTTATCTCATCCTGAATGTCCATCATGAGGCCATTCATATATCTATCCACTTTCTCATCTATATCTTGGGCTTCTCCAGCTCTTATGCTCACCTTATAGAACTCTTCTGTATATTCGTTCACTATTAAAGCTCTCTACTTAAGCTTTTGCATTTGTCTAAACAATGTTTGCTAATAATTACTCGGAAAAAAATTACCTTTTAACTTTGCGACCATTCTGTTCCAATTCTTGATTGGCTGCTTACCCAGTCTCTTCCTTTGCGCCTGCACACCATCCCACCAGAGCGCTGCATGGCCTTTTAATTTGGTGACAACAAATTTTACCTTTCTCTCATCTTCCGTTTCTTCATAATCAAAGAATTTCTCCATGCTATTAATCCAGTTGATCAATTCTTCTGGATTCAGTCCTCCTTGGTAGATCGGCACTAATTGGTTCCAAGGCCTGGCTATGGATTTCAACACTGACTGAAAGAACCTCATCTCAGGAGTAACCTCTACAGCTTCTTCCTTTGTAGCTTCAACTTCGGGCTCACCCACATCTCCATCATCTATTTTCCTGTCTGAGGTTAATGCATCCAATCTAGCTCGCAGCTCTTCTATGCTTTCCATTATTTCAGCATTTGCAACAGGCCGTCCTCTTCCACCACGTCCTCGTCCTCTTCCAATTCTGAAAGCCATCCTTCTCCTGCTCCTGAGATTCAATTCTTTTTCAGTGGTTGGTTCTGATACCACTAATGATGGACTGATTGCAGGCTCTAATGACAGTCTCCCTAATTTGATTGAAATATCTTCTATATCTGCCTCTCTCTCCCTTGTTAGGTCTCCGGTATCATCTGCCATTAAATTAACAATTTCATTATTTTGTGGATTTCAATTCAAATTGGGATCAAGTCTTTTTTTTTTACAACTATGGATGAACCTCCTGCCTTGCTACCACGCACACACTGCATATATTTATATATATAGGCCACAACAATTATAAATCCAAAGTCATAATCTAACTGCGGCTTTGTATGATTGATGTCAATGTAAATTATACGCACAGCAATTGTATGGCAATATAACATATATACACATCAATTAACTGGAAGACTTAAAATAAACCGCAGCCATATAATCCATGCAACCCAATTGATATGCGCACAACAGTTTTTACAAACACAAGATTACTCGACAGATCATATTGTCTTGAAACTAATCGACAAAGCGTGCAGCAGTTATAATCATAAACCCAGCTTGAAACTTAATTCTGGTGCGCGCGCCAGCAATCTTATACACACCGATCCAACTCACGGTTTCTTTGAATCCATGGGAGTGTTATCAATTCGAATCAATTAACTACTGTTTTCGCTGTCCATACAATCAAAGAACACAACGATTTCTACCAATTCACACTTATGAACTACGACTAAACGCAGCCTTTTATCACATAACAATTACATAGTCAAATTTTCACCCATGCACAGAAACGCATACCCTTCATTCAAGGCACTGGTTTTTTTTTTTTTAAATTGTAGAGCTGGCGATTCTATTCCATTAACAAGATAACATTCCGTCTTTTTTACATGAGAGAAAACGTTTTTCCAGAACACTGGCATCGCCCCTCTAACCTACTCAGCGGCCAAGTCCTTTTTGTTTTATTCATATAGATAATTTTGCCTCTTACAAAAGCAGCTTTTCCAAGGTAATTTAGGCTTTTTTACAATTTAGTTATTTTATGAAAAGATAGCATGTTTTATTTTACCCTATTTTTAACTAGAAAACATAGAAACAGCAGGCTTTTTGTGTGAGTGGCATGCGCCTGCTATCCTATTTTTAACTAGAAAACATAGAAACAACAAGCTTTTTCCATCTGAGTGGCATGCACCTGCATCAAACTCCCAAGGTTGAAAATGATCATGATCTCCTGATCATGTGTTTTAGTCCTTGTTCTTGTCTTCCAGGGTCCCACACTTTGTTCTGCAAGTTATCATTTGTTGTTGCTTTCTGCTTTTCTCCAGGTCTCCATATTTTATGCTGTCTTGCTCCACTAGCTGCACTTTCATAATCTGTCTCTATTTTCATCTTGTTGTTGCTTCCGCTACTTCTCTTCCTTGCTGATGTCTTCTGCTGAGATGATTTCAACATGATTCTTCTAATGAGCTCAATTTGTTTGTCTAATAATTCTTCAAGCTGCTGATTTCTTGCTGCCTGCTGAGCTAAGACGGCTTGCTCAGTTTGCACTATCAACCGTTGACTTCTTGCTTCTATGCTTTTTTCTGTTCTGAATGCCACCCGATCATCCATACCCTCTTGTCCTCTGGAACAGAAAACGTCTTCTCTCTTCAATTGAGTCAACTGTTCTGTACCAATACCTACATTCATAAAACACTTGTTAAAATAAAATTCATAAGGCCTCAGTTCCTTACATCACATTGCTAGTTTTTTAGTATACTGATCCCAATCATTCTTGAGATTATCACACATCCTATCCTCAGCATCACCTTCTCCGAGAATGCCTCTGTATTCTGGTTCATAAAAATGAACCTCTTTATTTTCATTCATCTCTGTCTTTATATTCTGAATATTTATCCCCTTTACTTCTAGTCTCTTCTCTAGAACACTTAACTCATGCCATAAACCTGTCATCTCTTTTGAGAAATTTTCTGTGCAATCTTCAATACTTTCACAAGCCAAGCTTCCTGTTGTTACCATCTCATCACCTGCATTCATGCACAACTTGTCAGTTTGAAAACTACAAGTTTTAATAGTCTCACTTGTCGGTTTAGATACTAGCTCTTCCAGCTGATCCTCTTCTTCATTTACATGAACTCCATCTTGTACTGCAACAACAAAAGCATTAATGCTTTCTTCTTCAAAGTACTTTTCTCCTGAAAGATTCTTTTCCATGCTTGTGATGGCTTCACAAGATTGCGTATCCTTCTCAACACCTGTAATCACATCACAATTGTCAGTTATACAAACACAAGAATTCACACTATCCAACTGATCTGAATTTACCCAATAACTCAAGGGATCATCAATGATCTTCTCCTCTACTTCACCAATGGAAACCTCCTCTTCCAACTCAGTTGCTCTGAGTTCTTCCCGTCTCAATTATACATCCACTATCTGCTCGAAGTATTCCTTTCCTCCAAATAACAGAGTTTTTGGATCAGTCTTCTGTCCCGGTCCATCTTCTTCTTGCAGAGGCAACAATGTATGATTGACACCATCCTTTCCAAACTTATAGGTGTTTCTCTTCCCATCATGCATGGCTGCTCTGTCATATTGCCAAGGTCTTCCCAGCAATATGTGACACACGTCCATAGGCATCACATCACAAACAATTTTATCTTTGTACTTGCCCACTTGAAATTCCACTTCACACTGTTCACTTACCAGCAGTTGATGTCCCTTTTTCATCCATGACACTTTATAAGGTGTTGGATGCTTCATTGTCTTCAGCTTCAATTTCTCCACTACTTCTGTAGAAACCAAATTATTAGTGCTGCCACTATCAATGATCATCTGGCAACATTTTCCTTGGACTTTACACACTATCTTGAATAAAGCTTTCCTTTGTGGTGGTTCAGCCATCTCCTTTGCTGGCTTAAGTAAAACTTTATTAAGTACCAGAGACTCTCCTCTTTCTGGTGTATTTACTTCTTCTGTTACTGCTGCCACTGGTGCCTCTTCCTCAACTGGAGCCACAATTGCATTCCTTTGCTTTATTTCCGTATTCTCTAGGCATTCAAAAGCTCTATGTCCCAGCTTATTGCATCTGTAACATCTTATTTCTCTTCCTCCTCCTCTACCTCCTCTTCCTCTGGAAAAACTCCCTCTGCCTCTTGCATCACCTCCTGTGGATGCATGCTGGGTTGAGCTACTGCTAGCTCCTTCTACAGGTGCTGTAGATCTTCCACTACTACCTTGACTTTCTTTTCCTCTGAAAGTCCCTCTCCCTCTGGTAGACTGCTTCCTCATGAGTTTTTCCTCAGCTTTCAGTACTATCTGATAAGCTTCCTCTACTGTTTTAGGAGACAGTAAAATTATCTCATCCCGAATGTCCATCCTGAGGCCATTCATATATCTAGCCACTTTCTCATCTGTATCTTGGGCTTCTCTAGCTCTTATGCTCACCTTATAGAACTCTTATGTATATTCCTTCACTGTTAAAGCTCTCTGCTTAAGATTTTGCATTTGTCTAAATAGTGTTTGCTGATAATTACTCACCAAAAACTTACCTTTTAACTTTGCGACCATTCTGTTCCAATTCTTGATTGGCTGCTTACCCAGTCTCTTCCTTTCCGCGTACACACCATCCCATCAGAGCGCTGCATGGCCTTTTAATTTGGTGATAGCAAATTTTACCTTTTTCTCATCTTCCGTTTCTTCATAATCGAATAATTTCTCCATGCTATTAATCCAGTCGATCAATTCTTCTGGATTCAGTCCTCCTTGGTAGATCGGCACTAATTGGTTCCAAGGCCTGGCTGTGGATTTCAACACTGACTGAAAGAACCTCATCTCAGGAGTAACCTCTACAACTTCCTCCTCTGTAGCTTCAACTTCGGGCTCACTCACATCTCTATCATCTATGTTCCTGTCTGAGGTTAACGCATCCAATCTAGCTTGTAGCTCTTCTATGCTTTCCATTATTTCAGTGTTTGCAACAGGCCATCCTCTCCCACCACGTCCTCGTCCTCTTCCAATTCTGAAAGCCATCCTTCTCCTGCTCCTGAGATTCAATTCTATATCAGTGGCTGGTTCTGATACCACTAATGATGGACTGATTGCAGGCTCTAATGACAGTCTCCCTAATTTGATTGAAATATCTTATATATCTGCCTCTCTCTCCCTTGTCAGGTCTCCGGTATCATCTGTCATTAAATTAACAATTTCATTCTTTTGTGGATTTCAATTCAAATTGGGATCAAGTCCTTTTTTTTACAACTATGGATGAACCTCCTGCCTTGCTACCACGCACACACTGCATATATTTATATATATAGGCCACAACAATTATAAATCCAAAGTCATAATCTAACCGCCGCTTTGTATGATTGATGTCAATGTAAATTATACGCACAACAATTGTATGGCAATGTAACATATATACACATCAATTAACTGGAAGACTTAAAATAAACCGCAGCCATATAATCCATGCAACCCAATTGATATGCGCATAGCAGTTTTTACAAACACAAGATTACTCCACAGATCAGATTGTCTTGAAACTAATCGACAGAGCGTGCAGCAGTTATAATCATAAACCCAACTTGAAACTTAATTCCCGTGCGCGCGACAGCAATCTTATACACACCGATCCAACTCACGGTTTCTTTGAATCCACGAGAGTGTTATCAATTCGAATCAATTAACTACTATTTTCGTTGTCCATACAATCAAAGAACACAACGATTTCTACCAATTCACACTTATGAACTATGACTAAACACAGCCTTTTATCACATAACAATTACATAGTCAAATTTTCACCCATGCACAGAAACGCATACCCTTCATTCAAGGCACTGGTTTTTTTTTTTTTAATTGTAGAGTTGGCGATTCTATTCCATTAACAAGATAACATTCCGGCTTTTTTACATGAGAGAAAACGTTTTTCTAGAACACTGGCATCGCCCCTCTAACCTACTCGGCGGCCAAGTCCTTTTTGTTTTATTCATATAGATAATTTTGCCTCTTACAAAAGTAGCGTTTACAAGGTAATTTAGGTTTTTTTACAATTTAGCTATTTTATGAAAAGATAGCATGTTTTATTTTATCCTATTTTTAACTAGAAAACATAGAAACAATAGGCTTTTTGTCTGAGTGGCATGCACCTGCTATCCTATTTTTAACTAGAAAACATAGAAACAACAAGCTTTTTCCATCTGAGTGGCATGCACCTGCATCATCAACCCTCAGTGTAGTGGTTCACAATGTATTGAACGATGCTTTTCTTTCCAAACATAATGGTCTGGGCTAGAAACAGTCCATAGTTTTCCGAGAAATATGGTTCTACTCTCCATTCTGAGGCCTCAATGTTCTGGACAAAAACACTTCTCCAAACAAAAATTATTTTCATAGTGATCGTATCCTAGTCGGTGACCTCGACCATGTAGCCACATAGATGTACACTCCATTGTATATATTCTCTCTTGACAGGCCTGATGCGTAGATTGGTGCCAATCTAAACAAATTTCCTTTTATTCTCCAACCACGATGTTTGAATGAGAATTCAATGAAGCACTAGTAAATACCAACATGACCTTGGACAGTGAAAAGGGAAAAGAAAAGACGATCAATTTTTACATTTGACACAACAATTCTTTCCACACGTAGTCATACACACAACATAAAACAAACATGATGTTATTCTAGTTCTACACATATATACATAGGATTAGCTCTTTATATTTCTTCCATCTTCTTGGGCCCTCCTTTGAGGAAGTGCAGCCCATATAGGCTCTCATACCAAATTAGAAATTAGAGGAGCATGATGCACATATTCACTCAAAACAATTAGTATATTACTCACAAAAAACTAAAATACAAGACACAAAAATAATTCTCATTAGATCCAATAGATTCCAAACAAGGAGAATAGTGTTGAGAAAATCTCTCAACAAATTCCAACAACCAACAAACCTAATCTATCAATTTACTAATGTAAACATTATTTCCAAATATTACATTTGTATGTGTCAAAAAATGAAATAAAGGTATTTTCTTTGTTTCTACAATACTAGTAATAACTACTTCATATTCATGAAAAGTGAATATGAAAAATATTACCAGATGCTACATGGATGCTACAATAACCTCATCATTGCTTGATATTTGTTCTCTTTCTTTCTATTATACTAGGGATAAATAATTCATATTCATGTAATTGTTACCCTAACTAAATCATTGCTTCATATTTTCTCACCAATATCATCCACTTTATCCTATAAATATTTTACTCTAAGAATATAATCACTAATATTTTATTTATAATACTTTTATTAATATTTTTATTTATTAATCAGACCATTCTTTTGTTACTTTCCATGTTTGACTTAATGTCTTGCATTTCTTTATATACAGAATAATGACCTTTATAAACAATAATGATTTTTTTGATAAATTATCTCAAAAATTCCCTTGATATTTTCATATCCAACCACAAAATAAATTTGTTTTCTAATAAGACTTATTTTATAAAATTGATATTTATAACCATGTAACAATACTAAATACAGTACATAAAACTCACAATAAAAAATAAAAAATAAAAATCACCATGTCACTCACATAAACAAGAAAAGTTAATTAATATTTTATATAGAATACCATGGCGTATTCCATTTCTATTTAAACCACCCGATGCATAGACATGTTTCAGAGTACGTTCCTTCCACCGCAATTATTTAAGAAGAGAAGACGAAGGTGATGAAAATGGGCGAGTCCTTTTTGTGCGACTATAACATAGTTAATGCTATAGTCCTTACACCCCTGACAGGAATTTGACCTCATCGCATACCATGTTCAAGCATCCATGCATGCATCATCACCCAGCTCCGGTGATGCCTTCCTGCCCGAGCTTGACCTCACCACGACCGTAATTTGGCGATGCGTTCCTGCCCGCCTCCAGCTCCGGTGTTCCTGCCCGCCTCCGGTTTATGGTCTTAATGAGCTTTACCAACTGCTCATAAACTCCCACCAACCATGTTGAATACACCAACCAGACTCAATAATGTATCGAATTCTGGACTAATCCCGGCAATTCAGACCCTGCAACCATCGAACAGGATCAAGCCAGAGCAGCGGCGAAATAACAGACTTTGGGGATCCCTGCGGCGAATAGACTTTCGAAGTAACAGACTTTGGTGATCCCTGTGGCGAACCGAATTTGGTAACGCTCTACCCTTGCGCAATGCATGGTAGTTCATATTTTAAATTTTAATCAGATTTTTGAGAGTGCGTTAATTACAGACTCTCACTCCAGGAAATTTTAAAAGATAGTGATGAAAATATATGACTTCTTGCTCAGTTCTTATACATGTGTCAGATTCATAGTTAGAGATATGAGTCCATTTATAAAGATTTATAAAGATTGTATGTACTGCTAGGCCATCCTGAGACAACGAACAATATAACCTTACTTGAAATAGGAACAGATCTCTTCCGACTTCCTTCCCGGAGTGGTTCATCGGTCCCACAATTTATAAAGATTGTATGTACCTCCCGGGGATTAAATTACTAGCCAATATTTACCCTTACAATTTACAAACTCCCAAAAAATCAACGTAGTCTTTGGAGGTCACAGGCATACACATTTGACGCTGAAACTGGAAAACATGACAGAGAATTGTGGATAAAACACCCTGAGAGGAGAATAGCATCTGACCCCTGCCATCTTCAGATAAAATAAAATAAATTTCCTTCAGAATGACTAGGTCAGCGTGTAGTTACCTAAAAATGGCAATATCCATACCTTCTTTAACGAAGACTCACCGGAACTGATCACAATTATATTACAGATCGATATTAAGCTTTTCACTTGAGCTCGCATCTCCAGTTCCCGCGCATTTTCTTTCTCGAGCTTCGAATACAGCTTCTTGATGTCCTTCAAATCACCAATTACTTGATCCCACTTACCTCTATTTGCTTCCATTTCCTTCTCAATGTTGCTTCTATCTGGATCCGGTTGATCTTTACTCTACTTATAGTTGAGTATCTATATCCCACAACCCTCTTATTTCCTCTTGAATTTCCTGTCCTGAGAACAGTGGGGTTCTTTTGTTTTCTCCCTTTGTGAGCAGACACGGCTGGTTTCCATTGCACTTCTCAATACCATGCTCCTGGGAAGTTCGTTCCGAGAATGAAAATGATCCATACTGCTCTGGATCCCCTATGGTGGAATAAGCTACTGGTGAAGCATCCATCTTTGTTGCTGACTAACAGTAAGTCCATTGTTCAACAGAGAATATATTTGTGATGATCCTATTTATAATGTGGTAGTATCTTATCTTATATGTGCAATATCTAACTTCTATTGAAATGGGAACTATCATGGACATTGTGAAGTATTTAGTGAGAGTGAGAATAAGGGTATTGGAGGGAAGGTAGTAGATATGCTGTAAATATTTTGGCCTATATTTTATAGTTATGGTAACCACAAAAAAATAGAATTATATTGGATATAGGATTAGACTTATTTTTGTTCATCCCCTTCAGTAGGAGCAATCAATAGAACAATGCTAGAAATTTGAACAGTTTTTTTTTTCCCTCTCCAACATGGATAGGATACTAAGGATTCATAGTGTGCAATTCCTCCTTCATTAAATACTGTAAAAGATTGTCCAAAATTAAAAAGGTAATTATTAAAATTATTAAATTTTACGAGTTGTTTCTTTTTTTAATTTTTTAATTCTTTACCTAAATTCTATGATGAGTTTAATGATATTTATATAATTCATTATATAAAAAGATTGTAAGAAAAAAATAAATTATATTAATAAAATTATAAAAAAAAACTATAAGTTTTATATGGAAAACATTGTAAAAAAAAAATTGCATTTCCTGCATTTTCATGATAGCTATTATCAAGTTAGATAATAGGAATTACAAGGATTGAGAAATAATGCAAAATCATGATAATATTATGGAATTCAATCAGAGAGATTTATTTCTGATAGACTATTATAAAAAAATTTGACACTGTTTTGGTTATGGTTAAATAAATTTCTATTCTAGAGATAAATACAGAGAAATTTTAACCGTAATTAAAAACCTGTTAATTTCAATATCAAGCCTTCCTACAATTATCTAAGGCTACCTAAACTTTAAATTTAATATTCTTCATAAAATTCAAGTTTCAATATCAAGCCTTCCTACAATTATCTAAGGCTACCTAAACTTTAAATTTAATATTCTTCATAAAATTCAAGTTTCAATACCTCCGCCTATTAAACCCACAGCCACTTGAAATACTAAACTAATACATGCTTGCCTTCCCTTTTGTTAAGCCAAATTGAATTTGGTTGGTAAGCTATTGCCAATCTTTTTAGCTGTAGTTATAGCTTCAAATGGAATCCGAATTAGATCCAATTGTCCTTAGATGAAGTAATTGATATTTTTTATTTTATTTTAAATATTTTGTTTTATTTGTTTATCGACAAATAAATAGCAATTTGTTTATGTTTACCAAATTGAATTTGGTTGGTAAGCTATTGCCAATCTTTTTAGCTGTAGTTATAGCTTCAAATGGAATCCGAAGTAGATCAAGTTGTCCTTAAATGAAGTAATTGAAATTTTTTATTTTATTTTAATTATTTTGTTTTATTTGTTTATCAACAAATAAATAGCAATTTGTTTATGTTTACCAAATTGCAACTTTAATAATAGTTCTCAAAGTATGTATCATCGAAATATTCTCAATTTTCTAAGAAAATTCGAGGGAATGTTATATTTTAACTTCATAAAAAATGCCTTGTTTTCCGGCAATGATAGGAACATTATAATTAGGCATCTCTACCATGTCTTCTTTGGAGTAAGACAAATTGTGTTTTTCAAACTGTGTGAATATAGTTCATTAATTTAAAACGATGTTAATTTTATTTATTTTTTATATATAAGATGTACACTTTCAATTGTTTTTGTTATTGGGTAAATTTAATGAATTTTGTTTTTTTATAAGATTGTAAGTTTTTTATTAAATTATATTCAAAATTTTTATAATGCAATTTTTTATTGGGTAAATTATATTTTTGAATGTATAAATAAATTTAGTTCTTCAATACTAATTTGTTTTAGTGAGATTGTAAATTTTAGACAAATTATTTATAGTATAGTATCATTTATAAAATACGTTGTTCTTTAATCATATAAGTTTAAATTTAGAACATTGATAACGCATATTGCTTATAATCATTCTCACTCCTAATATCTATAATTTGGCTTAACACTTATCATTTTCTTGCAGATTGACACACGGTTCGCTCGCTTGTGCAGAGCCTAACCCCATGGTTTACAGAGAACAAAAACAATCATTGTAATTTTTCTTTCGTGGGTGACTGGCAACCTTTAGTGAATTGCCTTCACCTCTGCAATTTTTTTCCATATAGTTCAGATTGTTTTAATAATCAGTATTAGTAGCGCAATTACTTAGCCTTTACTTTAAAATTTTTACATTTCACACATAGCTTAATTAAGGGGGAAAGTAAGTGGCCATAATCCAAACATTTTTTCAATTTTTTTTGCTATTTTACCGATGTCACATAGCTTAATTAGCAAAGGAGTAAGTGGCCCATAATTCACTCATATTTTTTACTAACCAAAGCATATTTACTCCATTAGCATTGGGACTAGGAACTGGTGTTATTAAAGAAAGGGAGTAGCCCCTACTTCCCTTGTGTCTTTTAGACGATCCTGGGCTTGCATCTGAAATCTTTCTCAAAGCACTCAGTTTTTCATCTCCCTTTTTAGGCTCACATAGTGTAATAGGAAGGAAGTAAGTGGCCCATCAACCACACATTATTTTATTTGCAGGTAAGGAAAAAACATAATCTAGTGTAAGTAGACGAATTTGAAAAGGATCATCAAATATCCACATGACTACAAACTTTGTATGTTCACTCTGTCACTTACACACACACTTCACTACACACACTAAGCTACTCTAAACTTTGAAAAAAGGGAATCAAGTGTAAAAACCTTTTGTACTTATTTTATTTAAGCTTAATTTTTCACACCATAAGTGAAGGAAGACACGTAAAAGCAATCATAACTTGAACAAACTAAATTTCCCCACATGGGCCACAAAATAATTTATAGGTTAGGTTAGGACTATTGGGGGTAGGCATCCAATAAGCCGCCATGGTCATGTTACATTTTGAAACATAGAAGTTGTCTTTTAGGGTGCTTCAAATCCTTCAATCAGTCCATGGAAAAGACAACCCAAGCAGCACAGAGACCTGATTTAGAGGGGGTTCGGCTTAGGCTCAGTGCGTGCGGTCCTATATGGGGCTACCCAACCTGTATAGCGCTCGGTACTGATAACCGATTACCAAGAAGCTAAAGACTCCACTGCCTCCGTGAGACGAAGGTATCCTATTGGCCAAATTTTAGGGCATCTTTCCTTATAGGTGGAGGTGTGGGAAGCACTAAAGCCTCATTCAATACCTTGGTTGATTCTTTTCGTTGCTGGAAGCGTCACCAGTTCTTTCGGGACGTAGCCCCAGTACTCGTCATTTTTTAGCTGCTAGAAGCGTCACCAGTTCTTTCGGGACGTAGCCCCAGTACCCGTCATTTTTTGGCTGCTGGAAGCGTCACCAGTTCTTTTGGGACGTAGCCCCAGTACCCGTCACAAAGGATATCTCTACAAGGCCCAGTTACTTATAGAGTGGAAAGGACGAATAGGTCTTCATAGGACCTTTTATCATACGCAAAAGAAACTAAAATATTTTCCTTGTTTGATTGATCACATAGCTTAACTTAAAGGGAAGGTAACACTTTATTTTTCATTTTGCTTTATGTATGTAATTTCTTTTCATACACATTCCTCTCCTCACCACAAAGTGACACACATTCCATTTTAAGAATACATAAATACTTTACTTTTTCATGTTACGAATAACAAGACAATGCTACACAAAACATTCCAATTCTTCTTTCACCTGAATATACATTAAAATAAATTCTACAAATAAAAATTGAAATGAAACATTTTTTTTTAACTGATTTAAAATGAATTATTGGATAATTTGTTATTTATTTTGATATTTTTTGGGTAGAAAAACTGGAGGAATTATCTTTTGTGACATATTTTATGATATGTCTTAATTTTGAGATTTAGAATTTAAAGCCCTCTAAAGTTATTTTGGGATATGAAATGAGTGAAAGCTTTGTGAGCATAGCTCTTTTCCTCTTGATGTCGTTTTACACACCAATTCTAGCTTTCAAACAATGTGAAAATCACCTCAATCAAATTTCATATGCAGAAGCTATGCCTCCCACAAGTTCAACTAACTTGTTCATACGGTGGTACCAAGTGGACGCTGCATCAACGCCATTACTTAGATATGTGGAGTTAGTCACGTGTGGACATTCAAGAAGATCCTAAAAGGTCCAAAACCGTAACACTAATAGTGGCTTGAAAAATGTGAAAAATCCTAAACCTTAAATAGTTTCCAAGCTATATTAAATACTACGTCACTAGGAAGAGAAGGGGTTCCATATTTTAGGATTGGATTAAAACATAGTTGAGCACAACATCTAGGAGTGGGATTTAAGATCAAAAAAAAGGAGAAAGATAATTTGCAACAACCATATAGACAACAATGTCATAGGCAACTCGATAGTCAATACCCCTTTCTTTGTATTTGTATTTCCATAATTAAATAAAAAAGAGTAGAGTATAAGCCTCACCTTCTAATTAGGTTTTCTTTTATATGATATCCCTTGAGTTATATATTGTATTAAATTATATGATTTTTATATTCACTTACATTTTTTTCTTTTATGGGTTTCAATATTTATATGTATTTAACACTAACGAAGTGTTGAGACATGTGAAAACCCTAATCTGAAATCATTATCAAGCTATGTTAAACACCAGGTCACTAGAAAGAGGGGGTTCCATCTTTCTAGCATTGTATTGTCTCGTGGTAGAGTAGAGCATCTAAGAGTTAGATTTAAGAGCATAACATAAGAACCATTTAGAATACAATGTCAAAAAAAACTCTGTAATAAATACTCGTTTTTCTGTATGTAAAGTTTCATAATTAAATAAAATATAATAGAATATAAGTCTACTTTTTAATTAGATTTCTCTGATATCATATTTTATAAATTACATCTTTTATTAAATCATATAACTAATATTTCCATTTAACTTATTATTTTTTTAAAATTAGTTTTCAAAATTTGAATAATAAAATAAATAAACAAAATTAAAATTCAAAAAAATAAATTAAATAATAAAAATTCAAAATGACAATGTAGGCTATAATAAATTACTTCGGGTGAATATCTACAATAATTTATATATTGTTTCACAATAACTTAAACTTAATATTACTTTTTGAAAAATTCATTCTCAACTTTCAATACCATGACATCTCATGGTGAAGACCTCTCCAATCTACTTATGTAAAAAACGAAAAAACGAGGGGTATTATTAGACTCAAGAAGCCTCAACCTATGCTTTTACACTTAAAAGTTACCTTTCTCAATGACTCGTTATCATATTTAACCACATACCTTGAGGTCTGGTAAAGGACTCT
>APFE030548768.1:0-11116 GCA_000404065.3 Pinus taeda
AAGGTTTAGTACTTAAAACTGTATTAAGTAACTAATAAAGGTTAAATAAATTATTAAAAATAGAAAATGTAAAATCAAATGAGAGAAAAGAGAAAAAATATAAAGAAATGAGAAAAGAAAATAATAATATGCTATAAAAGATCAAGGAATAGGAAAATAAAAGTTATTCCCTTTGGCTTTTCCATTACTCTAAATTTCTATATTTCTTAGAATACTCTAACTCTCAAAGGGTATTTTGGCCATGAAGAGGAGGATACATTAAGAGTCATTATTTGCATTGTATCTAGAGATTTTCCAAGAGATAATACCAAGAAAAGATTGTTTTTTTTCTATTTCAGTTTTCACGATAAAATCTTCATGTTTATGATATGTTTCATTTTCTTACACACAAATTATGTATGGGAAATATGTTACTCATATTTATGTTTAGTGTGTTGTTTTGAGTATAGTAATGGTTCTAAGGGAATAATTCTCAATGGTAGCTTAACCATTCCACTTTTAGTATTTATTCATCATTAGTATTGAATGAATGCCAATAACTCTCTATTATGCTTGATTTTATTTACTTGAATATTGAATATCATTGGCTTCCATATTAGAGTATTGTAGTATTTTAGGACATTTTTGACATGGTTTACATAATTTTGTTGGACTCTTGGGTGTTTTCACCATTACAAGGGTTTTTTATCTTTTCTAAGGTTGTACGTTTCTCATATCAACAATCTCTTTCTTAGATAGGAAAACTAAAATTAACCTTGGTTATTCAAGAGGCTATATGCATACTAGGAGCCAATTATAATTCCTTGAATCAACACCAAGATTGTATGTAGTTGTATGAGGCTACATATAAGTATAGGGTGCATGAGAATTTGGCAGCCAGTTGCTTTACCCTTCTAAACTATATTATTTAAGCCATTCACATATAAAATCTTTGTTATCAACATATTATCTCACATACACTTGTTATTTTTTATAAATTATATTGTTCCAAGACCAAGTGGGTGGTTAATAATCAAAATAATGTGTTCTTATTAATTTTAGAGTATTATATTTTTGCTATAATTGGTTTGATTTTTGAATGATGCTTTAATTTACTATAGCCGTTGTGAACTTAAGATAATTGGAGCAATATCAATACAGGGAATTTTTGCACAACTAATGACATAGTTTATTGTGTAGGAATAATAAAAAAATAATAATTAAATAAGACCACCAATTCCTTTGTGAACTTAACATTTGAAGAGAGATGGGAGCTTAATTTTAATTTCTATATAAACTTCACTAAGAAGAAAGATGTTGTCGCCATCATTGAAGACATATATATCTTTGTAAAAAGTAGAACATAGAGTATAAGTAAATTTTGTGATAAATGAGTTGGTGAAGTGAGTGCGATATAAGCCCATCTTTAATGAATTATAATGACATAATAACGATTCAATATTTCACCCTAAAACAACTATGAAAGTTTGAAGAGAGCACAAAATTTTCATCGGTAAAGAAAATAGAAAATGGTTGGAAGACATAAGCATCATCAATGTTCAAATTTAAGAAGAGAGTAAAAACTTGGAAGAGAAAGTGTAGATGCGTGAATAGATAATGACAGAGATGGAGAAGAAACATGACATCTCTGCTAAAATGATATTTTTCCTAAATAAGCCATTTGATGAATGTTAATTATCCCTCGCAACTATCATGACAAAATGGGACAAGAGTAGTGTTCATATTCTAAAGTTGTGATACAAGGCATGTAGATGGATAGATAAAAAGTGGACAAATTGTCTCAAATGATCACTTAATTATAGTAAGAGTTGGAAATGAAGGAAAAAATATTTGTAGAACTATAATTTCTTGTCTAAGAGACCAAGGAAACAAAGTCTCTTTCCGTTGTCATTATTGAGGGTAACAACATTACTGAGAAAAATTGGTAAGATAACTTTCCTTATACTCTTCTACAAATAATTTAGCGAAATTGAAAACCATTATATGAGCATCGATTCAAAATTGTTAAGGAATATGGGTTGTAATAGATGAGGGCTAGGCAAGAGAAGGCAAGGAAAGTTATGCCCAAATATAGTTACATTGAGGATCAAGCATGAAGGCATAGATTTCAATGGGAAATTGGAAATTTCGAGGACCATAAATACCACTTTGATGAATGGAAAATAAATGATATATTTTTTCCAATCATCAAAATAAAAATAAATAGAAAAGGAAGATGGAAATATACTTCAATACTATCCTTTCAATGGTAGATTGCAAAATGGAAATGGTGAAGAAAGTCTACAGAATTTTTCTACACCTACATTTATAGGAAGTGACAAGAAAATCAACTATAACATAAAAAGAAAGAGCAAGAGATCTACATCCAACAAAAAATCACTTATTTTCCATTACTACAAGGCGAAAGGTCATTTCTCTACTTGTTGATGTGTCAATGCTTGTCTCTTTTGTAGGAAAAAAAGGCCACCTTGAGAATATTCTTGAGGGAAGAAAATGACCCACCACGAGCATGATTATTTTAAAAGAAAAAATGGAAATAAGGATTCCTTAGATAAACAACTAACTCATGGGAACCCAGAAAAAACAAGAGTGTCAAGAAATCCATCTGGTATCACCAATCATTTTTTCCACCACTCAATCTAGGAGAATCTTGTGGTCTCCAAATGATCATGGTCGATGAGGTCTTGAACTTTATCAACTTCACTAGTATTCGTCATCAACATTCAGTGTTTGGTATCTTCAGCTTCGACAATAATGTTTATGGTTAAGGTTGTCCAATGTTGGTTTTTAGTTCTGCTGGTGATGTCAATGCTTGATATGGTTTTCATGGTGTTCGAAGGATATGGTTTTGTACCTAGTTGTTGACATGTGGGTATTTTGAGTGCTGTCAGGGTTTGGTTGTAACAAAGGGAATAGTTATTGTCATGTGGGGTTATGTCACATAGTGACAATTGTTGTAAATGGGTTTTATTTTAGAGAAGGTGATAAACTCTAAAAGGCTAACTCTAAATAATTGTTAAAACCTATGCTACCAACCTAATGACAAACCCTTAAACATTAAAATTACACCTAGAACCTAATCCATACTTTAGAAATGACATTAACCGCAAGTTCAAAACCCATTGGGGGCATAATACATTACCAAAACATATAATAAACATTTATAAACATTACAAAACAAACTAATCAAACCCTAACCACTAGCCTAAATCACAATGGAGTCTAACCATGGTCTAGAATGTGAACAAAGGCAAGTAAGCCATGAGGGCTTCGAAACCACAGGGTTCACCGTAGTGGGATTGTAACAGTGAGTATGTGAATAGTAAGTCGTCAAGGTTATGGAAACCGTTAATCTGACCATGCGGAGAATCCACCGTAACCGCCGAAAGTAGCTATCACATGCAATGTCAGCAAGTGGTTTTGAAACCACATGGTAAAACTGCAACCATGTTAGTTTATGGTTTACTTGACAGCCTGTTCACATGGGCAGTTAACAACTCCGCATTGTCAACCTAACCGCCAATGGCTATTTACTGTTATAAAGTTATTTTTTTGTTTTAAATGTATTTTTTGTGCTAATTTAATACCAAGACCTTGTAACAAACTCCTAAGGTGGCCTTGTGTCATTAGACCGAACCCTAACTTCAGAGTTCTTACCAATCTTGGATGTGGATACGTCAAATGTATCTGAAATGCTTTAAATACACCAGTTTGTTCATGAAGAAGGCATTAGTGGTTTTTAGTTCTAGAGTGTAGATTCTGGAGGATATAGGAAATTTTGTTTTGAGTGTTACAAGAGCATCTAGAGTTAGAGTTGGGAACCATGACAGGCATTGGAAATCTAATTCAGAGAGATTTCTTGTGACAATGACTAGAAGTTCCTACATTCACAATAAATCTAGTTAATTTGTTGTGTAATCAACCTCCTTAGATTCAATCCTAATAAAGTGGATGCTCATCTTGAAAGTGGAGCTGGAGACGTAATCCATCAAGGACGAACTCTATAATCAATATTGTTGTCTCATATTGTTGTGTTTATGCTTCTTTTCACTTCTGTTTGTATCTTGCTTATGTTCCACATCTGTCGTAAAGTCTTTCCTTTTAATCATTTCTCACGATTAAAGCACTTTAAGTTAACATTCAGTTCATTGATGGCATTAACCAATTATACTTGAGTTTAATGTATGATCATTTCATATCATATAATTTGATATCAGAGTAGGTTGCGTTTTTAGAATTTTTATAGTGAATGTTAACCAGATCAAAGTCGTAATGTGGAGAAGGAACACTTGAGGAGATCGATCCTGAGATTGGAAAGTGAAGAGTCGCCTATAAGTTGACCATGATAGTATCTCATGCAAGTAAAACTCTTGAAACTAAGATGAGCAACGAATGGTTTCAGCAAGCATTCTTGAGCATGCAGCAGATGTTGGGAGAGCTCTATAAAGATAAGAAGGTGAGAGATGCAGCTTCTTCTTCAAAGACATCGAAGAAGGACAAAGTTAAAGGCAAGGCTCATAAGCCTCCTACACCTCCATCATCTCCATAATTATCTTATTCTTCTTCATCTTCCAATTCAGAATTTGAAACATAAAAGAAACCTAAGAAAAAATCTCTTTTGAAACTTGATGTAGAATTTGAGTTACCTATTTATGATGGTGAAATGAATCCTGAAAAGTTAGATAACTGGATTAAGAAGTTAGAAGTTTATTATCATATTCATAACATTTTTATGGTAAAATTAAAATTTAGTTAGCTACACTTATAATGGGGGGAAAAACTTTAATCTGGTGGGAAAGTAAAACTCAAATAGATGTAAAGTGGAAAGGTAAAGTCATCTCTTCATGGTCTAAGTTTTTAAAAGCTATTAGGAAACAATTCTATCCTTTCGGATACATGCAGAAAGTTGTTCTTGGTTGGCATCACTTGAGTCAAGGTAAAGGGCAGAGTGTTTAGGAGTTTACTCAGGAGTTCGGAAAGAAAGCATTGGCGCTTGGTATTTCATTGGATACACGTGAAAATTTATTAAAATACATCAACAATTTACATTCATATTTGCATCATACATTATTTATGTTTAATCTTGATGAATTTTATGAAGTGTGTGTTCAAGCCATACATATTGAATTGTTAGACCATTTAAGTTTTCACCACAATCATCTAGAGAGTTGGAAATCAAGGATTTCAATGACAGCAAGAGGAAGAACAATTGGAAGGGAAAGAAATCAGCGACAACTCAGAAGGAAAGACCTACTTGTTCTCATTACCAGAGAATCAGTCATGATGAATCTAGATGTTGGAAACTTCATCCCAAACTTAAGCGAAAGAAGTTCCTTAAGGAGAAGGATGAAAATAAAGAAAATGTACCAATCCAACAAGATCTAGGCTTTGATTCATGTGATGAAAGGAGGATGAATTCCATATTTTTGAGAGGTAAAATTTTTGAAACTGATTCAAGTTCTAATACTACTGCATATTCATGAAACATAAATCTTCTGAAACTGATTGAAGTTCTAATACTACTGCATATTCTTGAAACATAAATCCTTCAAATGAGGATAAAATAGTTGAACTATTTCGCATAAGGATAACTTCTAAGCACACAAGGATAGATAAAATGTTTGATACTGGATCGTAGGAAAATTAAATATCTGAATATTTAGTTAAGAGCTTGGGTTTGGAGACACAGAATCATCCAAGACCATACCCATTAGGTTGGCTGAATAAATCAACTCACATAAATGTCAGAAAGCATTGTCAATTAAAATTTTCCATTACATCTAATTACATTGATGAAGTGGAAATAGATGTGGTTCCAATAGACATATGTGGAGTTGTCTTATGAAGTCCTTATCTTTATGGTCATGATGCAGTGTTTTATAGGAGAGAACAAAAATATCACCTTAAGAAAGATGGGATTGAATTTATTATCAAGGCACATAAAAGTAAAACTCACTTTAATTTAGTTGTTGCTAATCAAATGAAGTGATTAATAAGTTCAAATAAGAGATTTGTACGCATGTGTGTAAAAGAACAACATAAGGGTCTAAGGGATACTTGCTCAGGTTGTGAGTCTTAGTTTAAAGATAGTTTGGTCAAGAAGGTAGAAACCTTTTTAGTTCTATTTAAAGAATCCAAACATATTACTCATAAACAGGGAATACAACATGAGTTATACTTTATGTCCAAAGCTCCTCTTCCTAATGTCAGAATGTATCATGTCAGTCCAAGTTTGGCAGGGATACAGGTCACTATTGGGGAAATTCAACATGATGTTTCTCTTGTATTGTATCACCATTTCATGTTTCAAACAATTTTGAAACCTCTTTTCAAGTGGAGATGAAGCCTATTTGTTTTCATGTCAAACCTTTTCTAAAGTACTGTCAATGTATCCAATACATAAAAGGGAAACTTATGCATTAAGGGAAAGTGTTAATCAATGGAAACATCATTTAATGAATGAGGAAACAATGATTCAAACAAATCAACAACCACTTTAACACTTTCAAAATCAAACTAAGTTGTAGTAGTTTTCACACTACAATTTGATGGGTTTATTGCAGCAAGTCCATGTAGTAATTAGGAATCAGGAAAGTATCTGAAGTCAAGTAGCTGGTATGATGTCAATAATGTCTTTGAATGTTTCTAATATTTGAGAAAATATATTGTTAAAACATGTCAAAATTAATGAACAATATCCTGTAGAGACCGTTTTCAAATATGTTTATGAATCACTAATTCATGTACTTCAGGGAAATAAGTCGTTTGAAATGTTCATAATAGGTTGTTTAACCATGTTCGCAATACTATAGATGGATGGAAAAGTTCACAGATTCAAAATGTTCCATGATCAAAATCATGAGGGTCATCACTTTAAGGTCATTGATAGAATGTATTGGTATGTCATCAAGGCAAGGTGGAGAGTGAGGGAGATCTACCATCACCTATTACCTGTCTATTCAAACTTTTATGGTCCAAAATCTTTCAAGTGGAGAGGATTGATCTGAGAGGATCTTGTTAGTCCAGCATGAGCAAAGTATTTAGTTGTTCAAAGTCAAAATGGTATTCAAATGATCATGGTTGATGAGGTATTGAGCTTTATCAACTTCGGTAGTATTCGTCGTCGGCATTCAGTGTTTAGTATCTTTAGCTTTGACAATGATGTTTATGGTTCAGGTTGTTTGGTGTTGGTTTTTAGTTCCACCAGTGATGTCAATGGTTGATATGGTTTTCATGGTGTTTGAAGGATATGGTTTTGTACCTGGTTGTCGACATGTGGGTGTCGTCAATTCCACAGGGATTTCGTTGTCAAAAAGGGAATAAGTATCATCATGTGGGGTTATGTCACATAGTGAAAATTGTTGTAAATGGGTTTTTTTTTAGAGCAAGTCATAAAATCTAAAAGACTAGAACTAAATAATTGCTAAAGCCTATGCTACAAGCCTAATGAAAAACCCTAACACATTGAAATTACACTGAGAACCTAATCCATAGTTTAAAATTGACATTAACCCTAGCTTCAAAACCCATTTGGGCCTTAATGCCTTACCAAACCATATAATAAATGTTTATAAACATTTCGAAACAAACCAATCAGCCCCTAACTATTGGCCTAAATTATAACAGAGTCTGACCATGGTCTATAATGTGAACGGAGGCAAGTAAGCCTTCAAAGCTTTGGAACTAGATGGTTCACAATAGTGGGACCGTAACAGTGGGCATGTGAATGGTAGGCCATAGGGTTTATGGCAACCATTAATCTGACCGAGTGGAGAAACCACTGTAGCCGCCAAAGGTAGTTGTCACATGCAATGTCGACAAACAGTTCTGAAACTATGGGATAAAACTGCAACCATGTCAATTTATGGTTTTCTTGAAAACCTGTTCACATGGGTAGTTAAGTACTCTACACTGTCAACCTAACTGCTAGCAGTTATTTGCTATTATAAAGTTATTTTTGGGTTTTAAATGTATTTTTGGTGCTAATTTAATACCAAGACCTTGTAACAAACCCCTACGGTGGCCTTGTGTCATTAGACCGAACCCTAACTTTAGATTTCATACCAATCTTGGCTAGGGAGATCTCAAATGTATCTAGAACCCATTAAATACACCAATTGGTTCATGAAGAAGTCATTAATGGTTTTGAGTTCTAGAGTGAAAATTCTGGAGGATATAGGTATTTTTGTTTTCAGTGTTATGAGAGCATCTAGAGTCAAAATTGGGGACCATGACAGGTGTTGTAAAGCTAATTCAGAGAGCTTTCCTGTGATAATGACCAAAAGTGACTACGTGAAAAATAACTCTGGTTAATTTTCTATTTAATCAACCTCCTCAAATTCAATCCTAATAAAGTTGACCCTGAGACATAGTCCACGAGGGACAAACTCTGTAATCAATATTGTTGTCTAGTATCATTGTGTTTTGGCTACTTTTCACTTTTGTTTGTATATTTCTTATGTTTCAAATCTGTCTTAAAGCCTTTCTCTTCAATCAGTTCTCACGGTTAAAGAACTTTAAGTTAATATTCAGTTCACTAATGGCATTAATCAATTCTACTTCAGTTTAATGTATGATCATTTCAGATCACCACTACAAGTTTAGTGGGAGCTAGAAAGAAAGGTGTTGATGATTTAATCAAGGGCTTCGCCTCAAAAAACAGATAGCTAAGAAAAAGGTGTGGAATATCAAGAATAAAAAGGATGAGGAGTTCCATACATGTCTATCCCAAGGGCCACAATATACCCAAGGATGTTGTAGGAACATAGGCGTTTAACTTGACACTTGAAGTAAGAAATTATTTGGAGGAAACATGTGAGACTGGAGAAGGTTATAGTGCATGGGATAATTTTTTTTCATCCTAAGTTGGTTGAAGAATGGATTCATAGTAGACGAATCAGTTTTCAAATGACCAAGTCCCCTGTAACTAGTATGTAATGCTATGTAAGACATTATTCAATTAACATGGCTATAGATAATTGTTTCCATACCTATATGTAATAAGTTCTAGTGGAAGAAAAAAACCACGTGACTTATAATTGATTTTTTATGTGATGGCATGGTTTTTTGGGGTTAGACAAGATAACATCACCATCGTTTGAATTTGTTTCATTGACTGCTAAGATTGACCATATCCAAGTTCAAGAGAAATTGGAATAAATATTGATTGTAAAGTTTGGACATGGAATATTGTTAAAAGCTAAGAATTGATGAGAAAAACTATGTGTTGCAAGAACAGGTGAGCTAAGAACCAAAGCTAGAGACATAACTAGAATTGTAGCCAACAGCAAGAAACACAAAAAATATTTGAACGAAGAGTTAGAGCTATTGCTAATAGCTAGAGTTAGATCCATTTTCATTATTAGGAAATAGAAGGCACATTGATCTACATTTATTCTCTTTAATATTTTTAGACCAAAACAACTCCCAACTAGAAGGTGTGATTTGACATGGATCCAAACAAGAGAATGTGTGTAATAATTAGTAGTTAAAAGTGTAATAAGAATATTAATAATGACTAATTAATTATTAAACACAATATGAATGTAAAATTAAATGAGACAAAATTTATAAAAAATAGATAAATGAAAAAGAAAAATAATAGTAGGAAACAAAATATTAGGGAGTGAGTTTGGAAAGGGCACACTTTGGCCTTTCCATTACCCGAGATATCCTAATTTCCTCCTATACTTTATCTCTCAAAGGATCTTTTGGCCAAGGAGAGGAGCACGCACAAGTAGACAACAGTGGCATTGTAACTAGAGATTGCCAAAACAAGAGAATTTAATAATAACTAAATGTTGTTTTTCCTATTTTGAATTCCAAGGTAAAATAATTATGTTTATGGTATGTCTTATTTTGCTACTATATAAATTATGTGTCGGAACTCGTAATTTTGTTCTCCAATAGTATTTAACAAATGCCAACAACTCTCTCTTTAATTTTATCAATTTTACTCATAGACTGAAGATTAACAACTATCATTTTAGAGTTGCTCCACTTATGTAATAGGTTGTTAAATTGTTTTATTTTCTTTTGGTTGATTTCTGGGTTTTTCAACATTGATTTATTTTCTTTTGGTGAGTTGTTGTGCATTTCTAAGATTTCCAAGAATTTAACTATTTACTTTGATTGAACATGTCTCCTCTAAGAAATATTTTAATTGTTGGGTGAATTTTTATTTTCTTTTTTTTGGGTTACCCAAAATTTTTACCACCTATTTATTTATATTTTGTGGTTTGTTGGAAATTTTTGCATTTCTAAGGTTTTCATTCTTTTCTTGGGTTGTACCTCTATTGTCTCTTCTAGGAAATGTCTTTATTGCTAGGTGAATTTTTTTTCTTTTTTTGGTGGATTGTTTAGCATTTTTATCAGTGCTTTATCAATTTTTTCGTGGGATACTATGAATTTTTAACATTTACAAGATTTTAGCTCTTTGCTTGTATCATACAAATCTTCTCCAAGAAATGTATTTACTGATAGTTGAATTTTAGGCTGAGAACTGGTTGATGTAGAGGGTGTTTGCATCCTCTAAACCAATTTTGAATATGGTGATGATGATTAACTTCCACGTAGACTAATATTGTCCAATGAACCTTGAGAAAGTAAGATATTACTTCATATTATTTGATATTTTATTTCTATGGTGGAATATAAAGGAGAGAAGCGTTGTGAGATCACCATATTTTTTCTCACTTAACATTTACAAAAGGTTTGTAGTCCACAAAACATTTGGAAAATCGGGTAGGATTTAAGTAACATTATGGCAATTGAAGAGAAATTGTTTTTCATCTTCAATGTTTTGATTCACTTTGAAGCTCATGAAAATTACCTATTATTTTGGCAATGTTCATTTCTTCTCAGCTCTAGTCAAGAGAGAAAGATAATTATATCTATCAAGATTGGGGTTGATCACCTCATTATAATACATTAGCTCTCTATTTCCCTCTTACTCCTTATCATCCCACAAATTATCCTTAAATTTTGAAGTAATGATATTTTTAATATTTATCATTACTCCCGAAGATGATCTTCTCTTTTATCCCCTAGTGGTATAGCAAAGGTTTTGCATCCTTATGAGAGCTTGACATGAGCCATAAATGGGGTTTTGGTTAGA